>PVKU01003532.1:67690-138110 GCA_004027475.1 Anoura caudifer | reverse complement strand
AATCGCAGATGTCACTGTCACTGAGTGCATGGGCTGGCTCCCTACTGCAGTGTTTTATATGCTTTGTTCTATTTGATTCTTAAAACAATAATATGAGGTACATGGTGATATCATCCCCATTTTATAAATGTGCAGCCTGAGGGCTACTGAGATTAACCACTTTGTGCAGACCACCTGCTAATAAATGACGGAGTAGGGATTTGAACCCAGGTCTGCTGACTCCTTGGGTCCACGCTCTTATGTGATTTGTTCTGCTCAGCCCTCTGTGTGGAAGTGAACTATGTTATGTTTTAAAGCTTTTAAAAAGCTTTTATTTAGTTAGTTTTAGGGAGGAGGAGGGGGAAAGAGAAACATAAATGTGTGGTTGCCTCTCCTGTGCCCCCTACTGGGGACCTGGCCTGCAACCCAGGCATGTACCCTGACTGAGTATCGAACCAGTGACTCTTTGGTTCTCAGGCTGGCACTCAATCCACTGAGCCACACCAGCCACGGCTGTTTTAAATTTTTTAAAAATATTTTATTTATTTATTTTTAGAGAGACAGGAAGGGAGGGAGACAGAGAAGGAAAGAAACATCAATGTGTGAGCAACATCAATTGGTTGCCTCTTGCACGCCCCCATCTGGGGACCTGGCCCACAACCCAGGCATGTGCTCTGACTGGGAATGGAACCCACAACCTTTCAGTTTGTGGGACAACATCTAACCCTCTGAGCCACACCTGTCAGGACGAACTATGTTATGTTTTAAAACGTGCTGTCCTGGAGGTTGCCCGAGCTGGGAGATGGGAGTGCCTGTCTTGGCATCACCCTGCTGTGGTCAAAGCGAGGCTCTCTTTATAATCTATGTGTGTCCCAGGCAAAGGTCCCAGACTCCTGAGCCTCTTGGATGACAAGCTCTCTGACTCTTGGTCAGACATACCATGGTCAGGGCTGTTTGTAACCTGCATTTCAGGGTGGTCCCACAGAAGCCTGTCCTCCAGTCTGAGGCTGTAAACAAGCAAGTTCACCTCCACTGCCAAAGGCAGGCAAGTGAAGAATCCATGTTTCCCTCGTGTATCAGGACTATTTTCACAGCCGGGTCATGTTCCATAGGACAGCTACATTGCACGGGTAGCACGGGCAGGAACCAGTGTTCCGTTTTACAGATGAGGACACTGAGTCTCAGCAGGGTTTCATGCATGGATTGCTGAAGGCATTCCATCCATCTGCTCACTTAAAACCTATGTATTGAACACCTGCTACCTGCCAGGCTGTGGGCCAGAGCCTGATGTACAATGATGAGCAAAATGGAAATGGGTCCTTCCTTGGGGAGAGCAACGTCCCAGAAGGGAAATGGCACAAGACCGAACAACCCGCCAAGTGAATGGAATCACACTGCAGATAAAGGCCAAGAAGGCAAAGGTTGGGTATGGCAGAGAGAAACCCGATGGGTGGTGTCTTAGTCCATATAGGCTGATGTAGCAAAGTACTGTCAACTGGATGACTAATAGACAACAAATTATTTCTCACAGTCTGGAGGCTGCCAGTCAAGGTACTGGCAGATATGGTGCCCGGGGAGGACTCACTGCCTGGTTCACAGATGCCTGTCTCTTGCTGTGACCTCAGGTGGTGGAAGGTGTAAGGGATCTCTCCCAGTCTCTTTTATAAGAACACTAATCCCATTCACGAGGGCTCCACCCTCAGGACATAATCTTCTAATCATTTCACATTGGGGGTTAGAATTTTAACATATGAGTTTTGGGGACACAATCATTTAGTCCATTGCTGGGGGTACTTGCCTTGTATTTGGAGGTGGCAGGAAAGGTGGGAACATTTAATCTGAGACCTGGGAGTCAGGCATTCAGAGAGGGGGAAGGGTGCTTTAGGCAGAGGGAACAGCATGTGAAGAGACCTGAAGGAAGAAAGAGCCTGGTCCATTGGAGGAACTGAAAGAAAGACATGTGGCCAAAGAGTGGGGAGTGATGAAGAGGGTGGGCATCGTGAGCTGTGGTAGACAGGGATTAGATTACACAGGACTGTGTAATTTGGCAATTTTATTCTAAGGAATAGGAAGCTATTGAAGGGATTTTAGCAAGGAAGTTACTTGATCTCATTTTGTTTCAGAAAGCTCTTACTGGTAGTGCAGGCGAGAGATGACAGTGGATCATATTAAATCCGATACTATACAGTGGCAAGGGGCGCAGAGACTGTTCTAGATGTTGCAGGCCGTGCAGTCTCTATTGTAACTACTCAGCTCTGCTGGTGTAGCCTGAGAGCAGTCATAGACTAGGCATTAATGACTGAGCACGTCTGTGGTTCACAAAGCTTTATAAAAACAGGCAGTGGGTCGAATGTGGTCTGTGGGTGGGCCATAGTTTGCTGACCCCTGGAATGACGTGGTGGCAGCAGAGGTGAAAAGAAATAAAAAACATTAAGAAATGTCTTGAGAGCAGAGTCGATAGGTTGGATAGGGGGTGTGAGGGTGAAGAAGGGGTGTAGGAGGGCTGGAGCTGCTGGGTCCACAGTGATGTTGCTGGTGAAGTGGGGAAGGCTGGGGGAGGGGCAGGCCTGGGGGTATCAGGAGTCTGTGCTGCACAGGGAAAGTCCAGGGTGCCTGAGGATGTGTGAGTCTGACGCTCAGAGGGAGGGCTGGGCTGGAGCTAGAAATGGGGCAGTGGGGCAGTCGCCAGCATTTGGAGCAACTGGTCTGGGGAATGGATGATTTGACACAGAGAGAAGGCAGAGCAGAAAGGGCCTTGACTGAGCTCCTGAGGCATCCTAACATTTGCAGGTCTGGAGAGAGGAGGAGCAGGCAGAACAGACAGAGGAGCAGCAGTGAGGTGGAGCCCTGGGAGGGAGAGGAGTCAGGGTGTCAGGAAGCGAGGGAGCGGGTTACTTGTCTAAATGCTGCTCGGTAGGATGAGGAATGAACAGAGGCCATTGTCTCTGGCTCCATCTGACAGCTGGACTAGGGTGCTATCGATGAAGAGGAGCTGAGACATGGATACCTGCCTGAGTGGGCCTGGACTGGGCCTGAATCTTGGTCTGAGGCCTGTGATTTTGGCCAATTCACAGACATCAGAGGGAGCTGTGAATACTTGTCCCAGCTGTCTCCCTCAGGCCAGGAGAGGAGAATGGTGGGTATCATGGCCCTCATCCCACTCAAGGCAGCAGGCACCCCTGTGTGGGTACAGGGGTGTCCCCCTAAAGACCCACAGTACTTGGCAGTTTTAAGGAGTACTGATCAGGCATTTTTGAAATGTTCCTCCATTTGGGTTTGTCTGGTATCTTTCTCATGATTAGACTGGGGTTATGTTTTTTAGGGGGGAAGGACCACAGAGATAAGTTGCTATTCTCATATCAAATCAGGGTGCACACTCTCAACATGAGTTGTCAGTATTGATGCTAACCTGGATCACGTGGTTGAGATAATGTATGCCAGATTTCTTCACTGCAAAGTTTCCCCTCCGCCCACTTCCATACTGTAGTCTTTGAAAGCAAGTCACTAAGTGTAGCCCATCCTTAAGGGGTAGGGGGTTATGCTCTACCTTCTTGAGGGGGAATTATCTACTCAATTATTTTGGGATTCTTCTATATAAGTCTTTGTATGAGACTTTTCTCCTTTATTTATTTAGTCAATTATTTATTTATCAGTGTGGACTCATGGATATTTATTTTATACTTTGGGTTATAATTCAACACTACATTGTTGTTATTATTTTTCAGGTTGTTCCCGTTTTGACCATTGGGTGTGGT
This sequence comes from Anoura caudifer, assembly GCA_004027475.1. Taxonomy (NCBI): domain Eukaryota; kingdom Metazoa; phylum Chordata; class Mammalia; order Chiroptera; family Phyllostomidae; genus Anoura; species Anoura caudifer. Next base: position 134,376 of record PVKU01003532.1, on the reverse strand, counting down.
TTGGGTTGACTCCTGTATCCCTTGGACTTCTTTTTTTAGCACTACCTTATTTTTCTGGCACTACAAGGTGCTCCCGACTCATCTCATATATTCCCTGACACACCCCTAGAATCACCTGTTTTTCCAAGAGGTCCTAATTATTTTTATTTATTCATTTTTAACAAATTTAAAATGTTGCATATATTTTTATTAGTCTAACTTTATTCTGGCTTGAACTCTGGTTCTTTTTATTGAAGAATGGTATTAGAATGCAAGATCTGGGCACTGGGTGTAATTTATATTTTAATTTTGTAGAAATATGAAGGATGCCCCCAAACTTTCATACTTATGTGGATCAAATCAGTGACCGTTCTGGTTTAGCTACAAGTTGTACAAGAAATATCTAGTCTTAGTCAGATCTGCCTGTCCAGGCATCCACCACTGTGGCAAGGAATACAGAAAGCAGGAGTGACGGAGACCATGGGGAGAGAGCTGGGAGGCTGGGTGGGTGGAGACTTAACTTTTCATGTTCACCCTTTCTCTTTTCTTTTCTTTTATTATATTTTATTGATTATGCTATTACAGTTGTCCCATTTTCCCCCTTTCATTCCCCTCCACCCTGCACACCCCCTCCCATCCACATTCCCCCCTTTAGTTCATGCCCATGTGTCATAAGTTCTTTAGCTTCTACATTTCCCACACTATTCTTGCCCTCCCCCTGTCTATTTTCTACCCACCGTCTGTGCTACTTGTTCTATGTACCTTGTCCCCCTCTCTCCTCTTCCCACTCCCCTATTGCTAACCTTCCAGGTGATCTCCATTTCTGTGTTTCTGCTCCTGTTGTAGTGGTTTGCTTAGTTGGCTTTTGTTTTAGGTGTGGTTGTTAATACCTGTGAGTTTGCTGTCTTTTTACTGTTCATAATTTTTATCTTCTTTTTCTTAGATAAGTCCCTTTAACATTTCATATAATAAGGGCTTGGTGATGATGAACTCCTTTAACTTGACCTTATCTGAGAAGCACTTTGTCTTCCCTTCCATTCTAAATGACAGCTTTGCTGGATAGAGCAATCTTGGATGTAGGCCTTTGATTTTCATGACTTGGAATACCACTTTCCAGCCCCTGCTTGCCTGTAAGGTCTCTTTTGAGAAGTCAGCTGACAGTCTGATGGGAACTCCTTTGTAGGTGACTGTCCCCTTATCCCTTGCTGCTTCTAGAATTCTCTTCTTCATTTGAATCTTGGGTAATGTAATTATAATGTGCCTTGGTGTGTTCCTCCTCGGGTCCAACTTCTTTGGGACTCTCTGAGCTTCCTGGACTTCCTGGAAGACTATTTCCTTTGCCAGATTGGGGAAGTTCTCCTTTATTATTTGTTCAAATAAGTTTTCCACTGGTTTCTCTTCTTCTTCCCCTTCTGGTACCCCTATAATTCAGATGTTGGGATGTTTAAAGATGTCCTGGAGGTTCCTAAGCCTCTCCTCATTTTTTTGAATTCTTGTTTCTTCCTTGTTTTCTGTTTGGTTGTTTCTTTCTTCCTTGTGGTCCACTCCATTGATTTGAGTCCCAGTTTTCCTCCCATCTCTGTTGGTTCCCCATGCATCTTTCTTCATTTCACTTATTGTAGCCTTCATTTTTTCATCTAATTTGTGAGCAAAATCCACCAATTCTGTGAGCATCCTGATCAGCAGGGTTTTGAATTGTGCATCTGATAGGTTGGCAATCTCTTCGTTGCTTAGATAAATTGGCTCTGGTGCTTTGATTTGTTCTCCGGTTTGAGCCATTTTCATTTCTGTTTTTTGTTTGTTTGTTTCTTTGTTTTGTCTAGTTGCAGCTGTTACATATGAGGGGTGGAGCCTCAGGTGTTCCCCAGGGTGGGACAGCCCAGTCACTGGGCAGTGACGCTGTATGTGGGGGTGGGGTCTGAGAGGAGACAATGGCACTTGCTCTGCTCACTCTCGGATTCCAGTCCCCTCCACCGCTTCCCCCTTGCCTGGATTATCCGCGTGTGAATGTGGGACCACCCGGTCAGCCAGCTGCCTTGTGTGGCCTCACTGGTTCTGCACAGTTGCCACCCTGTGCCCGGGTTCTGCTAGTCACCGCCTGTGTACCTGGGGGCTGCCAGCTGCTGCTGCCTGCATGCCCAGTCCGCACCTCCGCTTTTTCCTGCGGCGACTCCGCCCCTCTTACCAGTCTGGATGAATCGTTGTTGGACTTCCAAACAGTTCGATTTTCTGAGTTCTGGTTGTTTTCTTGTTTCTAAATCTTTGTTGTCCTTAATTTTGGTTGTGAGAGGAGACACAGTGTGTCCGCCTATGCCTCCATCTTGGCCAGAAGTCCTCTTTTCTTTTCTCTTCTCTTCTTTTCTTTTCTTTTTTCTCTTCTTTTTTCTTTCCTTTTTCCTTCCTTCCTTCCTTCCTTCCTTCCTTCCTTCCTTCCTTCCTTCCTTCCTTCCTTCCTTCCTTCCTTCCTTCCTTCCTCTTTTCAATATTTTATTTATTTTTACAGAGAGGGGAAGGGAGGGAGAGAAAGAGGGAGACAAGCATTGATGTGAGAGAGAAACATTTATTGGTTGCCTCTTGTATGCACCTGACCAGGGACTGAACCCACAACCCAGGCATGTGCCCAGGAATTGAACTGGTGACCTTTTGCTTTGTGGGATGACACCCAACCAATTGAGTTACACCAGTCAGGGCTCCCCCTTGGTCCTTCTGAATGTTGGGCCACGCACATGCATTATCTACTTAAAAAACAGGTTGAAGTGGAAAGTGGATCTGTAGGGTGAATGAAAGGTATCTAGGTCCAGCACTGTCTCCTTTTCAGTGTCCTCTTTGTTTTACTTTCTTCTCTTCTTCCCTTTCTTCCTTCAAGAGTATGTGCTGTATTCCTGAAGTCAGTCTGTATTTGTGCAGCCACTGTGCAATAATGTGAAAGTCATTTTTGAGGCACGTAGACCTAAAATGTGCTTACCTTTTTGTTTAGGTGACCAAGTGGCCTGTAGGAAATCAAGGGCTGCTGTATGACCGGAGCTGGATGGTTGTAAATCACAATGGCATTTGCCTGAGTCAGAAGCAGGAGCCCCGGCTCTGCCTGATTCAGCCCTTGATTGACCTGCAGCAAAGGATCATGGTCATTAAAGCCAAAGGTATGAAAACTGGGTTCATTTTCACAACACACCTGTCAAGAGCGGCTTTCATACTCACGTGAAAGTAATAATGCTTTTCCTCTGAAAAGGAAACAAATATTAAAATAATCCAAAAGTAAAATGTTATTAGAAGAGACAACAAAAATTTGTTCCTATTTTGTTATGGGAATTTTCTAGGGAAAGGTAAAGATCTAATGATCTGATCAGAAAGTAAAGAGGCATAACTTTTGAGATTATATGATGTGCTTTTCACTTACATTCCTTTTATTTCCTTCAGTCAGCATAATACAGGGGTGAGCAAAAGTGGGTTTACAGTTGTTCATATGGAAAGATGTGCAGGTTATGATTTTTTAAAATTTTATCAATTTTAGAGAGAGAGAGAAGATAAGAGAGAGAAAAACATCAGTTTGTTGTTCCACTTATTCATTGTATGTGCCTTGATTGGGGATTGAACCAATTCCTGTAGGTGCTCTGGCTGGGGATCAAACCTGCAACCTTGGTGTATCCAGATAATGCTCTAGCCAACTGAGCTACCCGTCTGGGGACAGGTTATAATTATTATAATACCTTTATTAACTCAAAAGAATGTCACAATGGCAAGTGCATTTAGGTATAATCTTGTAAGTGCTCAAATTGCTGGCTTTTGTTATTTGTACATTTCTTGTAGTCTTTGAAAATCAGTAAGCAAACGTGAATTTTAGTGACCTGCTCGGGTTAGTCCCAGTGCCTCCTGAGGTGGTTGAGTCCAAACATACTTTTGTCCATCCCTGTATGTACTGCAAGCTTTAATTCTTCCATGCTGACTTTTATTATAAACAATCTAACATATGTGAAAGTACAGACCAACCTTGTCCAATGGAACTTTCTGTGATGGTGGAAATGCTCATTATCTGTCTGTCCAGTTTGATAGCTGCCAGTCACTTGTGGCTACTGAGCACTTGAAATGTGGCTAGTGGGACTCCTGAACTGAATTTTAAATTTTATTTAATTTTGATTAATTTAAATTATTACATGTGGCCAGTGGCTATAGGTCACTGTGGCTATAGGACAGCATAGGTATAGAGAAGAACATGATATACCATTCAAGCATCCAATTTTTTTTTTGTAGAGAATGAAGTTTTTATTCACTCTCCAAGAAGGAGAGGGGCATGGTGTGGAGAGATACACCTGTGTTGAAGGGTGGAGGCTTTGAGCTTTTATTGCATTATCATTGGATTAAGAAAGGGTAGGGGCTGCTGTTGTGTGGCCCCTGGGCTGTTGGGGCGTTGTAACAGGAGGCTGCGGTTTGTTCCAATGTTATCTTTTGCCTGTGGCAGTAGGGACAGTTCGTTCTGTTCTTGCTTTCCAGTAATTTCCTGTCCTGGGAACATAATAGAGCATCCAATTTTAACACAACTTTATATTTGGCCACATTTGCTTCAGACTGCTTCCCCCCCTCTTCCTGTCCAACTTTCTCCTTCTTCTCCTCTTCTTTCTCTTCTTTCTTTTAAGAAATAAAACACATTACAGCCCTGGCTGGTGTAGCTCAGTGGATTGGGCATGGGCTTTGAGCCAAAGGGTTGCCAGTTTGATTCTTGGTTGGGGCATGTCACTGAGTTGCAATCCAGGTCCCCATTAGGGGGTATGTGGGAGGTTACCACACATGGATGTTTCTCTCCCTCTTTCTCCTTCCCTTCCCCTCTCTCTAAAAATAAATAAATAAAATCTTTTAAAAAATTACAGATATAGCTGAAATTCCCTGTGTACTTCTCCCTGGTCTCACTCTTCCTCTTTCCGCAGCCCACCTACACTTTGTAGACTATTCCAATGTCTCTCCTAACTCATAGCTGAGCTTTTGTGTGTATCACATTTCCATAGATTCACAATTGTGTTTCTTGGCTGTAGGTAGTCTATTCTGTTCCACTGGTTTATTTTTCCTTGAACCACTAGGTCAGTATTATTACTAGGGCTGTAAAAGGAGACTTGATATCTAGTAGGGCAGATATTTGGCCTTTTGTTTTCCTGTGTGAATTTTAATGCATGTATAGACTTGAGTAGCCACTCTCTCAATCAAGATACAGAACAGTTCCATAACCCCAGAAAATTCTGTCATGCTGTCCGTTAGTGGTCTCTCTTCTCCTCACCCTTAACACCTGGTAATCAGATATCTGTTCTCTGTCTTTATTATTTTTGAGAATACTATAGTTTTATTTTTGAGAATATTATATAAATAAAATCATACAGTATATGATGTTTTAAGATTGGCTTCTTTCACTCAGCATGATGCCTTTGTGTCCATCTAAGTTATTGCATGTATCGATAGTTCATTGTTCGTTGCTGAGTAGCATTCCACTGTATGGATATATTAGAGTGTGTTTATCCACTCATCTGTTGATGGGCATTTGGTTTCTGGCTTTGAGTAATTATGAATAGAGCTGCTATAAGCATTCATGTGCAAGTTTTTGGGTAAATAGAAGTTTTCATTTCTCAAGAATAATTACTTAGGAGTGGATTGCTGACTCCTATGGTAAGTGTATATTTACCTTTAAAAGAAACTGCCAAACCATTTTCTAGAATGGCCATTTTGCTGTTTTCCTATATACTTGCTGATTTTTTTCCTGACTACTAGTTGTGTTTATTACTGAGAGAAGAGTGTTGAAGTTCTCAGCTGTAATTGTGGACTTGTCTAAATTTCCCTTTTAGTGCTGTTAGTTTTTGCTTCAGTTATTATTATTATTATCATTAGTAATAGTAGTAGTAGTATGTCTTCCTGGTGAATTGTTCTGTCTTTAAGTAATGTCCCTCTTTATACATGGTAGTAATTTTTGGTGAAGTATGAAATTCTTTGTTTAATACTAATATAGCCATTCAGCTCTCTTTTTATTATTAGTGTTTGCAAGGTGTATTATTTTCCACCCTTTCCTGTGTTTCTTTTAGAATCATTGACATTTATTTAATATACCATAAAATTCAATGTTTTTTTTTTTTTTTTGTATACTCACAAGGTCATTCAACTGTCACCACAATGAATCTTAGAGCATTTGTGTCACCCTAAAGGGGAAGCTCCATCCCATTAATAGTCACTCCCCACTTCCAACCTCATGCCCAACCCTTGGCACCCACTAATCTACTTTCTGTTTCTATGGACTTGCCTATTCTGGATGTTTCACATAAATGGAATCATACACTGTGTAACTGAATTCTTTCATTCAGCAATGTGTTTTCGAGGGTCATTCATATTGTTGAATGATATTCCATTATATGGGTATGCCATATTTTAATCCACTCATCAGTTTATGGATATTTTAAATAGTTTCCACTCTTGGCCATTAGGAATAATATTGTTATGGATGTCTGTGTACAAATTATCTTGGAGTCTCTACCTAGGCATGACACCAATGGGCCATATGGTAACTCTATTTTTAGCATTTCCAAAGTGGCTGCATCACCACTTTACATTCCCACTAGCAATGCATAAAGGCTCTAATTTGTCCCCATTTCCCCCAACACTTGTTGTTTTCTGTTGCTGGTTTTGACCAGTCACCCTGGTGGGTGTGCAGTGGACCCTGAGGGCACTTTGATTCTCATCTCTCTGATGATAGTGATGTTGACCATCTTTTCATATGTTCGTTGGCCACTTGTACATATTTGTCAGAAAAATATCTATTCAAATTCTTTGCTTATTTACTTTTGAATTATTGAATTGTAAGAGTTCTTTATATATTCCAATATGAGTCCCTTTTCAGATCTAACATTTTTGAATATTTTCTCTTATTCTGTAGGTTGTCTTTTCCTCTTCTTGATGGCTCCATTTTACTTTTAATCTGCCTGTACCATTAAATTTGAAGTGAGTGGCTGTACCCAGTGGATAGCTGGCTCGTGCTCTTTGTCCATTCTGTCACTCTCTGTATTTTCCTTGGTGTGTCCTGTTGGGATTTTGATTGCAAAATCATGTATTTTTAAATTATATGCTTGCAGTTATACTTTGATTGTAATGCCATATATTCATTTCAGGAGAATTTATGTCATACAATGTTAAATCTTTTATATGTAAATAGTATTTCTCTTCATTTAAAACTTCTATACTTCAAATTTTAATGATAGTTTCCAGAACAGTTTTGAACATTTTTTGGTTATAGAGTAGTTTATTTGAATATTTCAAATACTATTTTTTCTATTAATTGGTTATTAATGCATATAGAAACACTTGATTTTTGTACATTGGTGTTTTACCCAGTAATTTTTTGAATTCCTGTTAGTTTTATTAGTTGATCTGAAGATTTTCTTGCATGTTCTGTGTAAAATAGGCATATCACCTAATAATCATAGCTTCATACCTTCCTCTCTAATTTTTATTTCTATCTTTTTTTATCTTCATTTGCTAGACTTTTTTTGTATAATGTTGGAACAGTGATGGAAGATATCCTTCCTTATTATTGATTTGAATAGAATGGTTCTAAAGTCTCAAAAATGAGGATGATGTTTATTGTAGGTATTTGATGGATTTGATTTACCAGGCTAAGTAGTCCTTTTCTTATTTAGCTGAAAGTTTTACCATGAATAATAGTTCTTTTTTTACATTGTTCTATTACAGTTGTCCCAGTTTTCCTCCCATTGCTCTCCCCTGCCCACCCTGCACTCCCACAGTCAGTTCCCACCCTGTCGCTCACGTCCTTGGGTCATTTACACCTGTTCCTTGACCAGACTTTTCCCCCTTTCCCTCCCTTATTCCCTTCTCCTCTGGTCACTGTCAGTCTGTTCCTCATTTCCATGCTTCTGGGTCTACTTTGCTCATTTGTTTGTTTTGTTGATTAGGTTCTACTTGTAGGTGAGGTGGTATGGCATTTGTTTTTTACTGCCTGGCTTATTTCACTTAGCCTAATGCTATTCTATCCATGCTGTGGGGAAAAGGTACCAGTCCTTCATTCTTTCTGCTGCGTAGTATTCTATTGTGTAAATGTACCACAGTCTTTTGATCCACTCATTTACTGATGAGCACTTAGGAATAATAGTCAATTCTTACTGAATGCTTTTTCTGTACCTATAGACTACCATGTTTCTTCCTATATTCTGTTAGTGTGATGTCTTACATTAGCAGATTGTCTAGTACTGAACTATCCTTGCACCCTTGGGGGAAAGAAAACACTACTTGGTTGTGAGTTGTTGCTACGTTTGGTGTGCTGATATTTTATTTAGTAATTTTGTAATTGACATATCACCTCTTATTTTTGAGATTGACATGTCACCTCTTATTGTACTTTTCTTGTTCAAGTTCAGGTGCCCAGGGTAATAACATACAAAACAGTTGAGTGGATCATTTCTATTCTCTGAAGCATAAAAATGGACATCATAACTAAGTAGAGGTTTTCCCAGAATGTAAGAAAAGGAAGAGAGAAAGAAAACCCCAAATGTTCAAATGTCTTCTACCCCAAGCAACAGCACTGTGTGAGGTGGTGTGGTGTCCCCCACACGCATCAGATATTCTGCTCATATGTAGGGGCTTCTGGCACTGTGGGTGGGGTAACAGCATCCTTTGACAATGTATGTAGGACATACTAAATAATAAACAGTAAAATGGGTGTTATAATGGCTTTATGTATGGGACTTGCTGCTCTCAAAGATTTTAGGCATCTTGAGTCCAGAGGTCAGGCCCTTTCATTGCTGTATCTCTGAGGGCTTAGTACATATGGAATAAACTCAGTGCCACAGAACTTTCTTGGGGGCTCCTTGAGTTCCATGTGTTTAGGAATGCCAGATTTTGTTGCCTTAGTGAGATGTCTGTGATGACCTTTATATGGCATCTGAGGGCCGTATTTATGATCTTATGTGATTTATGCAGGGTTTAGGTAAGGGTAGAAAGAGACTGAGCAGAGGCCTCCTGCTGGCTGCCCAAGGGTGCATTTGTGCCAAGCACTTGTCTGTGTGCTGTCCCTTCTGCTGTGGTTACTTCCTCACAACCGCTGTTCCAGGCTCACTTTGCTGCTTCCCCGGGTGGGTGCATGCCTGGCACGGTCTCATTCTTCCATGCACACCCTTTCAACATGGCAGCATCTATAATCACTCAGCACAGCACTTCCTTCTCCAAACTTGTGCAGAATTCTGGGTTAGTTCCACCTCTGGCCTTCCCCATGCAGGGATGGGAGTGTGGAGCTGGCTGTGCATGTGTAAGAGGCGGGTAAACAGGGGACACAGTTCACGGAGTATCTGCTACACAGATTTCACTTCACTGTCTTTGGGGTGGTGAGAAGCCTGTTTTGATGGGCACATGCCTGGGCAGCAGGTGTGACCTTAAGTGTGAGTACAAGGGTGTGGGAGTTGGCTGTGCTGTGTGTGGTGAAACAGGACCAAGATAAGCAGGGATGCAGGTGTGCCTACCATGTGCCTACCTGAGGGACAGTTTGAGTCATGCTGCCAGGCAGTGTGACTGGCAGCCACGTGGAGAGGGCTGGGGGACACAGGTGGGCCACTCAGGGGGAAGTCCCACTTCCTTTGCCCACAGAGTAATTGGCTTCCACGAATTCTACTCAGGTGTCTTGGCTTCGCGCCTTTCCCCTGTACTTTAAATGACTCGGAGGAGGAGAAGGAGAGCCGAGTGGCAGAGGGACTCAGCAGTTCTAGCCTTTATCCAAGGTCTTCCACTCCTTAATGGCATTAGCTCAGTTTCTTTTAGTTCTACCCACATATTTTACTCTAATTTTGTTTAAAGAATGAATCCCACTTTAGCTGAGTAGTGGGTATGTGAATATTGTTATTATTTTTTAACCTGTTATGTACGAGTATGATATATTCCTTTATATGTGTATATATAACAGTTTAAAAACAGCTTCCCAACCCCACTGACACAGTAACAGATTTGAGGAGATAATGATGATGGGTGCAGGAATCCACTTCGAAGCTAACTTCTAGGGGCTGCTGAGAATTGACAGTCTATGCTGATATCTTTACAGAATGAGTCTTCACACCTGCCTGTCTATTTCTAAAGAACTGTAGGCAGCGTAGAGAACAATGACCTTGGGATGTGGACCCATCCAGAGGTGGAGAAAGCTTCCAAAGGAAGTCGTAGTGCTGCAGGGAGTGTGGATGTGACTGGCCAATGCAGGAGGTCCCCTGACAAAGCGCTGGATGCGCACGCTGTTGGTGGTGCCGAGCATGCTGAAGAGAACCTCTGTGTTATGAAGAGACTTCCAAGACCCAGACACTTACTCAATGCAGCCGATTTCCAGGGTCGTTAAGATTCTTGTATATTTTACAACAATGGACTTTGACTTCCATAGTTGTTCTTTTTGCGTGATGACAAGTTTGTGTCTAACCTTTATCCATCAGGAATGGAGCCTATAGAAGTGCCTCTTGAGGAGAATGGTGAACGGGCTCAGATTTGCCAAAGCAAGGTCTGTGCGGACAGGTGAGAGTCTGTGGCTGGTGAAAATCTCAGGTCCATCTGCAGGGGGGCAGGAGCGGGAAGAGTCCTCTGCTGAGTCCTCCATCCCATCTGCTGCCACACATTTCCTCCTCTCCACCCCCTCCTGCACACTCTGCTTTCACCATACTGGCTCCTTGCTGTTCCTCAAACCTACCGTCATGCTCCCTTCTCAGGACTTTGCACTTGTTCTTCCTCTATTTATACGTCCACTGGGCTTGCTCCCTCACCTCCATCAGTCTCACTTCCATCAGGCCTCTGCTGAAAAGCTACTTTCTCAGAGGGCCCCCTGATGTCCCACAGAATCAGCCCTTCCCTCTCTGCTGCCCTCCTGCATTCCTGTCCTTTGCATTTACTGTTTCCCCAACATTTATCTTTAGTCCCTCCCACTAGAGTGCCGACCAAGAGAGCAGGACTCCATCTATGTGCTTCCTGTGAAGCCTGGAATACTGTGGGTAGGGGTGGTGGGGGAGGTGGGGTGAGAGAGGAACAGTTCAGAGGAGGCCTGGTGGAGCTTGGTGGGTGGCTGCCATAGAGTGGTAAGGGTGGGGACCTGACCGAAAGGACTGGCTTGTGGGTGTACACAGTCGGAAGGGGGTCAGGGTGGCAGTGGGAAGGCCAGCTGAAACAAGATGGAGGCTTGGGCCAGGGTCAGGGAGAAAATTAGGTGGGAGTCGGGTATATATTCTGGAAGTAGATGCCCCTGAACCAGATGATGGATTGGATGTGGAGGCTGAGGGTGAGGGAGGTGTCATGTCCCTCAGGTTGTATGATTTTCAGGTAATAACCCATAAATTATATTTCATAAAGTTGTAGACTATTGCCTAATTTGAGTTACTGATAATAAAACAGCTACTAAATTCTAGGAAATGTAGAAAGTGAGGCTGAATGTAATAACAGCATTTCTATTTCATTTCCTGATTGTGAATGTTTATAAAACTATTTATTGAATATGCTGAACACCTGCATCCTTTTTTATCTGAATCTAATCTGGACCCTAAAACATGTGGAACAGCCACTTTTCAGACTGTGGGAACCAGCCCATCTAACACCCCAACCAATTTACTCCCCCAAACTGAAACAGTTCACTGTAACAGTTCACTACAGATTTCTATATGGAAGGCTTTAAAATACTAACTGCTTGTTCGTTAACACAATGAACTCGGTAGGAGGCGTGTGTGCTCAGGAGACGGCATTCTGCCCAGTGTGGGATCCGAGTGCATTCACTTCTGCTCGGCCTCACGCCATACACGTTGTGAGATGACATGTTAAATACTAAAGCTACGTCTAAACTGGGCTCAGATTTTGGGGTCCCTGGGTCTCAGTGGGGTGGTGAAGGGTTACCCCTCAGGAAAGGTGTGAAGAGATAGGTCCAGCTGGGTCTGCCTGAGCATCACAGACACTGGGCCATGCTGGGCTGGAGCTGAGCATGGTGTGCACCTTTTCACCAGTACTTGTGCCAGGACACACTCACTGCAGCACACCAAACCAGGGCAGGAATCTCCGGTAAACATTTTTACCTGTCACCGTTGTAAATCTTCTCACGGAGAGAAGTAGAGCCGTTTAGGAATTCCTGCAGTTACTTAGCAGGCTCCTCCTGGTTGTACTTTTCATGTGGGTGCACCTGAGAGGGTTGCCATTTTTCTGGTTCATAAAGCTTTTGGGATAGCTAGAGGGTAGGCTTCTTATGCTCGGAACCACGAGTACTTAATACAATGAAAACGGAATTTGGTGCAATCTCTCAAAGCACTGGAGGGAATGTGCCAAGAAGTGAGGTTTCATTCTTCTCTTCTCTTTCTAGAAAAGAAAGGCAGCTTTGTTTTTTCAGTAAAAATTAAGGATAAAATAGATGTGCAATAATATCTGTGTTACAATTCCAGTGCATGATATTAGAAATTTTTCATATAAATTCTGGTGATGTACAGCTTTAAAAAAATTTTAAATTGGAAATCCTATTTTAAAACTCTAGCAGATTGCAGTTTTAAAACCAGATCAATAAATGTACTTCCTTTGGGAACATATAGGTATAGAGTGGTTTTTTGTTGTTGTTGTTTGTCTGTCTGATGTTTAACAAAGCAAACCTGTCAGTCCATGTGGCATGGCTGTGAGAGAAAATGTTACAGTCTGACCCACAGTAACAAAACCAAGATGCACGTCTGCGCACAAGGGCTTCTTAAAGCACAGTAACGGCCTGGAAAGTTTGAAATTCCGAGGTTTGTTTTCTCGGTGGCTATAATTTATATAAACAAGGTCTTTCAAGGGGAACTTCTAAATCCTTTTATCTGCTCTTAAAGCTTTGCACAGCCCCTTACCTCAGGTCTTCCTGTACCTTGGAAATCTTCCTGCAGCTTCTTTTTTTTTTTTTTTTTTAAACATTTTATTTATTTATCTTTAGAGGGGAAGGGAAGGAGAGAGAGAGTGAGAGAAATATCAATGTATGGTTGCCTCTCATGCATCCCTTAGCTGGGAACTGGCCTGCAACCCAGGCATGTGCCCTGACTGGGAATCGAACTGCGATCTCTTGGTTCACAGGCCTGCGCTCAATCCACTGAGCTACACTAGCCAGGGCTACCTGCAGCTTCTTAAGACACCTGCCACTTTAGGCTTCCTTCTGCCTGGGGGCTCAATGATTTATATTATATTATATTACATTACATTACATTATATTATATTATATTATATTATATTATATTATATTATATTATATTATATTATTTATGTTATATTATAATTCCTTTCTGCCATTTAGATTGTTACTTAAATACTATATAACATTCACCATTCCTCCTTTTCTTTCTTTTTTTCGTCAGGGTAAATACTTATGATTGTGGAGAAAAAATTTCAAGCTGGTTGTCGACGTTTTTGGGCCGTCCATGCCATTTGATCAAACAAAGTTCGAACTTCCAAAGGCACGCCAAGAAGAAACGGCAGCAAGGTATCCCACTTCAGATTGGTTCTTGGGCATAGGCGCTCAGGCTCACCATGGTGCGCACCAGAGTGAGCCCATGAGGCGGAGTTCTAGGGCAACTTGCATATGTACAGAAAGTGGTGGTCTGCCTTCCGTGAAAAGGCGCCCGGTGGCCCAGGCCAGCAGGACCCATGTGTGACCTCCAGGAGAACCCTGAGAGGCGATGGCCTCCCAGACAGCTGCCTCACCTCTGCTCAAGCCCTTGGCCTCAGCCATGCATATTTAGAAGCACTATTTTGTTTTGTTAAATAAGAACATTAATAGTTTGCTAAGTCCTAAGAAAATCTGGGTTTCTAGTCTTGGCTCTGTCTCTAAATGGCGTGAGACCTTGGTAAGTCCTTGCTGCCTCAACTTCTGTAGACCTCAGGTACTTAGACTTCCACACATTTTGACAGCTTTCTTGCTGTGAGCTGTTTGTAGGACAGAGTGAGGCAGCAGAGAAGAAAGTACTTGAAAGTTAATAGTACCATAGAGAAAGAACAGATCATCTTCAGGTGTCTGTTTAAGTGTTGTCTTCTCCGGGAAGCCTGGGCTGACTTCTCTCCACAGAACCGAAGCCCTCACCGGAACTTCCCCAGCTCCCGGTCCTGTGTTATCTTTCTCTGGGGCACTGTTCACATCCTATGGGCCACGCACATCGCTGTTATCCTGCATATGCCCTGCCTTCCGTCTGCTAGAGCGTGAGCTCTGTGAGGGCAGGGGTTTTTGTCTGCTTTGTTCAGTGCTGCACCCCCCCCCCCATGCTTAGAACAGCACCTTTGCTCAGTAAATACTGGATGAATGAAGGCATAGATCATTGCTCCATTACTGGTTGGTGCAAGGATGACCTGTCTTTGTGATCGGCTCTCAGATAGACTGGCTTGTGAATCCAAATAGCATTTGGATCATATGGGGACCAGTAATGGGGTCTTGGGACCTGCACAGGTGAACCTGTGACTCCTGAAAATGTGTGACAGAGAGAGGAATCAAAGGATGTAATCTACTTAGATGTTTACAAGTTCTGACAATTTTTCATGTCATGAGCTGTTTAAACATTTGAGTTGCTATGTAATGGGGAAGGAGAAAAGATATCTGCTCATGTTAGTGAGGAGGTGAGCTGGTGGTATTTGGGCAGGGGTTAGCTTATAGACATGACTAGATGGGAGAGAGAAATGAACATTTCCATGAGTAGAGACACACAAGGAGTGGGATTCTTCAGGACCAGTGATACCCTGTAAGTGATCTTATTGAGTATGTTCCAATTATTCACAATGCCTCCTGCTTACCTGGGGCTTAGCTGGGTCCTCAGGAGGCTGGCTGAGATAATTAAGCAATAGTGATGGTCCTTCAGGATCTCAGTTTAGTTTATTTTTCGGGGGGACAATATTTATTTATTTATTTATTTTAAAAAAGATTTTATTTCTTCAGTTTTAGAGACAGGGAAGAGAAGGAGAGAAATATCAATGTGTGGTTGCCTCTCATGTGCCCCATACTGGGGACCTGGCCCACAACCCAGGCATGTGCCCTGACTGGGAATCGAACTGGTGACCCTTTGGTTTGCAGCCCATGCTCAGTCCACTGAGTTACACCAGCCAGGGCCTATTTTTATTTTTGAGATACTTTTCCTTAAGTTTATGGGGTGACGCTGGTTAACAGGACCACATAGGTGTCATGTGTACATCTCTATGGCACTAGATCTGTATACCGCACTGTATGCCCACCACCTAAAGTCGAACCATCTTCCATCTGCATCTCAGGTTAGAGGCAATGGCTCACCAGCAGACAGCAACTCTATAGTACAGGTCTGTGCAAAAGGCATGAGCATGGGGGAAGCATCCTCTACACCTGCAGAGAGTTATGAAGGGCTTTAGGAAAGAGGCGAGTTTGGAGCTGAATCTTAACAGGAGTTCATTGCCACCAAACCAGTATTATAAGAAATGTTGAAGGATCTTATTTAAAAAGAAGAAGAAAAAAACCAGAAGAACATAGTTATAAAGAATAAAATGGCAAAAAATATGTACCTATCAGTAATCACTTTGAATGTAAATGGTTTAAATGTTCCAATCAAAAGACACAGTGCAGCCGAATGGATAGAAAACAAGACCCATATATATGCTGTCTATTAGAGAACCACCTCTGAATTAAAAATGCACACAGACTAAAAATAAAAAGGTGGAAAAAGACATTTCATGCAAATGGAAATGGGAAAAAAAGCTGGGGTAGCTTTAAAACAAAAGGGTCAAGTAAGACTTTAAAACAAAGGGTATAGGAAGAGACACAGAAGATGCTACATAATGATAAAGGGAGCAATCCAACAAGACAATATAACCCTTATAACATGCATGTGCCCGACATAGGAGCACCTAAATCCATAATGCGAATCTTGATGGACATAAAGGGAGAGGTCAATGGTAATACAGTGACAGTACAGGGTTTCAGTACCATGTTGACATCAGTGAATAAATATCTGAGACAGAAAATCAACAAGGAAATAGCAGCCTTAAATGACACACTAGATCAGATGAATTTAACTGTTATCTTCAGAGCATTTCACCCCAAAGCAACAGAATATACATTCTTTTCAACTGCACATGGAACATTTTCTAGGATAGACTACATGTTAGGAGAGAAAACAAATCTCAATAAGTTTAAGAAGATTGAAATCATATCATGCATTGCTAACAACAATGGTATGAAACTAGAAATCAATCATGGGAACAAAACTGAAAAACACAAAGACATGGATGGATACTGTCATTATTTGCAGATGACATTATACTGTACATAGAGAACCCTAATGATTCCACCAAAAAACTATTAGAACTGATAAATGAATTCAGTAAAGTAGCAGAATACAAAATAAATATCCATAAATTACTTGCATTAAAAAAAAAGATTTTATTTAGAGAGAGGGGAAGGGAGGGAGAAAGAGAAGGAGAGAAGCATTGACATGAGAGAGAAACATCGATTGGTTGCCTGGGATGTGCCCTGACCCAGGGACTGAACCCGCAACCCAGGCATGTGCCCTCACCGGGAATCAAACCAGTGACCTTTCCTTTGCAGAATGATGCCCAATCAACTGAGCCATACCATAAAGGCAAAGTGTTTGCATTTTTATACACCAATAATGAACGATCAGAAATGGACTAAGAAAACAATCCCATTGCTTTTAAAAAAAAAATTGCATCAAAAAATACCTAAGGATAAATTTAACAAATGAGGTAAAGTACTTTTACTCAGAAAATTATAAGACACCGAAGAAAGATACTGAAGAATATACAAATAAGTGGAAGTATATACTGTGTTCATGGAGAGAAAGAATTAGTATTAAAATGTCCATACTAACCAAAGCAATCTATACATTAAACACAATTGCTATAAAGATAGCAATGGTACATTTCATGGCACTAGAACACATATTCCAAAAATTTATGTGGAACCACAAAAAAAATAATAGCCACAGCAATCTTGAGAAAGAAGAACAAAGTTGGAGAAATTATGTGACCTGATATCAAAATGTCTTACAAAGCTATAGTAACAAAAACAGCATGGTCCTGGCATAAAAGAGGATGCAAGATCATACAATGGGGTAAAGACAGTCTATTCAATATTTGGTATTGGGAAAATTGGACTCATATGTACAGAAAATTGGACACATATGCACAAAAATTGAAGATATAAGACCACCTTATACCATACATAAGAATAAACTCAAAATGATTAAAGGCTTAAATGTTAGACTTGAAACCATGAAAATCCTAGAAGACAACATTGGCAGTAAAATCTCAAACATTTCTCCTAGCAATGTATTTTCTGGCAAATCTCCTCAGGCAAGGGAAACAAACAAAAAATAAACAAATGGGACAATCTCAAACTAAAAAGTTTCTGCACAGCAAAGGAAACCATCAACAAAATGAATGGGAGAACATATTCGCCAATGGTACATCTGATAGAGGGTTAATATAAAAAATTTATAAAGAACTCATACAATTCAACACCAAAAAGCCAAACAACCCAATTAAAAAATGGGCAAAGAACATGAAAAAAAAAAACACTTATGCAAAGAGGACATACAGATGGCCAATAGGCATATGAAAAGATGCTCAATGTCAGTAATCATCAGAAGTGCAAATTAAAATCTTGTATCTGTTAGAATGGCTATCATCAGTAAATCAACAAACAACACATGCTGGCAAGGATGTGGAGAAAGGGGAACCCGAACCCTAGTGCACTGTTGGTGGGAGTGCAGATTAAGGCAGTCATTGTAGAAAACAGTATGGAGTTTCCTCAAAAAATTAAAAATGGAACTATCTTATGACCCAGTGATTCTACTTCTGGGAATATATCCAAAGAAACCCAAAAGACTAATTTGAAAGAATATAGGTACCCCTATGTTCATTGCAGTGTTATTTACAATGGCCAAAATATGGAAGCAGCCCAAGTGCCCATCAGTAGATGAGTGGATAAAGAAGTTTTGGTACACCTACACAATGGACTACTGCTCGGCCATAAAAATGAAGGAAATCTAACTTCTTGTGACTGCATGGCTGGACCTAGAAAGTGTTATGCTAAGTGAAATAAGCCAGTCAGAGAAAGACAAGTACCATATGATTTCAGTTATATGTGGAATCTAATGAACAAAATAGACTAGCAAGCAAATAGAAACAGATTCATAGATATGGAGAACAGACTGACAGCTGCCATAGGGGAGGTGAATTTGGGGGCTGGGTGAAAAAGGTGAAGGGATTAAGCAAAGAAAAATAAATCTCGTAGACGCAGAGAACAGTAAGGTGATTACCAGAGGGAAAGAGGGGTTGCAGGGAGGTAGAAGAAGGTAAAGGGGGTATAAACAGTGACAGAAAGAGACTTGACTTTGGGTGACGAGCACACAATACAATATACAAATGATGTATTATAGAATTGTACACTTGAAACCTATATAATTTTATTAACCAATGTCACCAGAGTAAATTCAATAAAAACTAAAAAACAAAACAAACAAAAAAGTAGTTTAAATAACTGTAAAGGATATGATTTCTAGCATATTATAAATATAGTCATTTTAAATTAAAACTTGTAGATCATCCTTTTAAACATTAGCCAGTGGAATCTCAATATTTCAGTGATTTGGTTCCCATGAATATTTATTAAATATATACACAAAGTGCCTTTTAATCATCAGATATTTTATCTTTCCTTTTCCTTCTTCAACTTACATTTCCATTCTACTTCTTTAATGGGATTTTATCTTAGTGTTCTATATTTTATGCTTGAAAATCTTTCTTTGAACACCCTATTATATTTATCTGAAACCAAAATTCTATGTAAGTTGGAAAGTATAAACATTTTTAGAATTAACTGTCATTGTAAGCATCTAAGTGTTAGGAAATTTCTTCTAGGTTGAGTTATCATAATTTTTAATAATATACAGTTGATCAAAGCAACAAAAGTGTATTATAAATTTCAAAAGACAGTGAAAACATTTTTGAAAACAAATCTCTTAATGAGATGGCTGGGCTTCCCTTCATTAATTTCCATATTCACCAATAACTGGCACTTATGATCAGAATAGCTGCTGCTCAGCTTTGGTTCTCTTCTGAAAAATCTTATTTCAGGCAATAAAAAGCTTGGGATGAAAGGAGTATGGTTAACCTACTGTTACTCAAAGCTTTCTTCTGAGTCCCAGGGATCTAACATTAAGATGACTTTAATCATGTCACTTGACAACTTAATTAGGTGTGGCAGTTTTGTGGAGAGCAAAGTATTGGAACCCCTCTGACCTCCAGGAGGGTCATTCACCAAGCTGTAGAGACTTTTGTTATCTCAGCACAGAACCCGGCTTTGAGTGGTCCCTTTGTTTGCCACACTGGAGACTTTTAGCCCCTGGGGGCTGCACCCAAGGAGAGGCGCAGCCTTCCCTCTGTGAAGTTGGAGAAAGCCCCTTTGTGGGAGGGGCTGGGCTGGCACCCCCTTCTTGACAGCCATTTCAACCCCCTTCTCTGACAGAGCCATTTCAGGAAAGAGGACATTTGGAAGGGGAGGATCTGGGATGTGGTTCTCTTAGAAGTATCCATTCATGGGTATTCTGGAGTCCTCAAACCTCGTTTCGGGACCACTCACTAGGTTCTGGTCCAGCCAGGCCTTTCATCCACACCGTGGTTAAGACAGCGATTTGGTTGGCCCCACACAGGGGAGATGGAAGCCAGGCCATGGGCTGCCAGCAGCACCGGACACATTTGATATTTTCTTTCACTGTTTGGTCCCTTTCAGTAGTATTAAAATGTGTATTATTTATTTCTAAAGTCAGTATTTCGCACTTGCCCAAGGACAAAAACTGCTTCTTTCCAACTATTCGGAAGGCCTTCCTGGGCCTGAGGCCCTCATCTGGGCCCCTCTCCCCCGCTCTCCGGGGAAGGGCCCCCAGTCGGCCCTGCTGCCATCTCTCCTCTCGTCAAAGTCACTTCCAAGTCTTCTCTGCTGCAAAGCTTCACTTCAGCACTTTATTACTATTATTTTCAGATTACTAACAAAGTATTCTAGGAGCTCATTTTCTTTTAGTTTTTGAGAGGTTTGAGCCATGCCTGGGGCATTTTTATTATTTCCAGGCACCGTTTTTTTCCCTTATAGAAATAGTCTCTGTTTTTAAAACATGCAAGTCAATGGAGCACAATTCATTTGCCTTCCAAGAAGCGAGTCTTATTTTATTTTTTTAAATTTAAAAATAAAGTATATTAAAATTTTTTATGGAGGTATAATTGACATATAACATTATATTAGTTTCAGGTGTACAACAAAATGGATTTGATATTTGTATATATTATGAAATTATCACCACAATAAATCTAGTTTACACCCTTCACCACACATAGTTACAAATTTTTTTTCTTATAATGAGTAGTTTTAGGATTTACTCTTCTAGCAACTTTAAATATGAAGTACAGTATTATTAACTATAGTCAGTTTTCACCTCCTTCACCCATTTTGCTTACCCACCACCCCCGTTGCCTCTGGAAATCACCAATTTGTTTTCTGTATCTATGAGATTGCTTTAGTTTTTGTTCTTTGGATTCCACATATAAGTGAGATCATATGGTGTTTGTCTTTTTTTTGCCTGAGTTATTTCACTTAGCTGCACAGACCAGTCTCCAGCTCCATCCGTGCTGTCTCCATGGCAAGATTTCCTTCTTTTTATGGCTAAAAAATATTATGGTCTGTTCAGAAGGTATCCAGCCATGTAATATGAAAAATAGAGACACTTACTGAAGAAGACACAAGATATGAGAAACACTGTACACAGGACAATGACAGGTCCATCCCCTTCAAAGTAGGCACCTTGGGACCTCACATAGTTCTCCCAATAGCCATCAGCTGCCCTGTTGTATTTTCCTGAATCTAACAATGGTCAGAAATCCCTTTCTTTTCAAAGGTGATTTTAGTTTTGGGGAAAGCCAGAAGTCTTAGGGCACCAAATCTGGGCTGTAAGGGAGCTGAATCACCTGGGTGATTTGACATTTTACCAAAAAAATCTGCATGAGACGTGATGCATGAGTGGGCACGTTGTGATGAAGCTGCCAATCACCAGTTGCCCACAGCTGTGGCCTTCTGAATCATCCAAACAGTTTCCATGGAGGAATGTTCAAGCTTAACACAAAATTTGATGCAAATTTGTTGTTCTACTTGCTCAGTCATTTTGAATGCAACAGCCACACAGTACACATGCTGCTCATTCAATAGTGTCCACTGCCGCCCACCCACCACCCCACCAACTAGTACAGTGAAGTTGTCGTTGCTCATGCATGCACATTCCAGTCAATTCTCCTTGGCTTCCAGGCTACACTGATGTTGCACAAACCATTGCTATATTAACAATGGCTGGACTTCTTCCAGACAGACCTCAGAGAGAGAGAGAGAGAGATGTATATGTGCATATATATATATATATATATATATATATATATGCGTGACACATTTTCTTTATTTAGTTATCCATCAATGAACTGTAAGGTTGTTTCCATCTCTCTTTAAATCCGCCATCACTTTTAGGTTGGTCTGCTGGTGCAACAGCCACCCTTTCTCTGGTTAATGAGGCCCAGTATCTGCTGGTGAATAGATCCAGTGTTTTGGAACTTCATCGGCAACTAACCGCCAGGTAAGAGAGATCCTTTTCCTACTTGCTGTTTACCTCACAAATAACACACAGGTGTAACCAGTTGACCTGCAAGTGAGCCTGGCACCAACCTGGAGGGGAGAGTTCCTGAGCCATGGGATCCACACTGGTCATGAAGGGACCGGGACCAAGAGAAATTACAAAGCCCTGAGCTTAGTTCCCACCTATCTTTCTGAGGGTTTTCTTTTGTCTTCCAGTGACCTCCCGATGCCCTCAAGATACTTAGTAGAGAACCCCAATTCTCATTTTTTGATTATTCCATTTCTGAACATCTGCTGTAATGGAATTGCCACCAATGTGATTTAATTACATTGCCCACCCTCCCGCTGCCTTCTGTCCCCTAGGACCCTTGCTCTACTTCCACAGTCCTTTTGAGGGGAAAGAAGAGGGGTTATGAAAGGCTTTAAAGTTGTAGATATCACTTGTCTGTATCGTTCTTCAGAACCAGCACCCCTGCCTGTTCACTCCCACCCAGTGCTCTCCCCAAGGGTCCTGACAGTGATGAGGTCAGCTCAGAAAGGGTCTTGGCTGGTCCAGTGTCCCCCATCGCTCTTTAGAGGAAATTGCTGTGCCAAGGTCATCGGACAATTAGGGGAAAAAAATCACTGTATGCGAGAGGTGGATTGTTCATTCCTAGTCCAGGGGACTAGCAGAGGTGCAGGCACCATCAACTCTGTGAGCCGGGCATCCTGTGACTCCCACAGGCCACGTAGTCCTGTGCATTTGTGTGCACATTCGAAAAGATACACACGTACAGCTTAATAAATGTGACAAAGAGAGACTGTTCACAGTAATTCCTCTTTATAGTCACTAGCAAGAACATACGCTATTGCTCCCTGGCCCTGGCCCAGCTCAGCCTTCTTGGGAGCGAAGTGGACATGGCTGCCAGGTCCCTGGGTGTTCACTGAGTTTGGGCCGCACCAAGTGACCCTCCTGCTCAGGTCCCCAGAGCTGTGGAGAGAGAGGGTCTGCAGTTTTCTGGGATGCTTGGTGTGGCGAGGTAGGAAGTGCAGATGGGCTTGCTGCAATGCAACCCTGGTTCCCACCAGGAGGGGACCACGTTTCCAGCTGGTTGGGGCAAGGCTGACAACCTGGGATGGGTGGGACAGGTGCTCAAAGGTAAGAGGAATGGTCCCACGGCTCATTCATACATAGCAACGTTCCCTGGGGGCCCTGGTTGGTGTATCTTTGTGTTCTGTTTTCAGATTTGCCCGCTGCTGTCCTATACATGTTGGCCATGACAGCTTTTGGACACAAAACTTTCCTTTTAATGAAGCATAAAAGGAAAGGTTATAACCTGGAGGGTAAATCTATAATCAAAGGATTTGAGGCCTGGAAGGTGCTAACCCTCTCATTTTAGATGAGGAAGTTGTAGTTCTCAAGGTCACGGGAGTTGCACAGTTGCAGGAAAAGCTAGACTTAACCCTCTGCTCCCAGTCCCCCCCACCCAACTCACTGTTGGGAAGGGGACTGGACACAGCCATGTATGGGTCCCTTCTTCCCCCAGAGCCCTTCAGTTCTGTCTCCAGGGAAAATTCCTGTCATACGCAATGCTTTCTCCCAACTTAAACAATTTTAAAAATATTTTTGTTGAAGTACAACAAAGCACAAAAGTCGTTAGGTCCACAGCTCAGTGAACTTGATAGATGTGTGTACCCATGTGACCACCACCCAGGTCAAGTAGAGCACATGTCTGGTACCTCAGAAGTTTCCCTCTACCCCCTCTTGTGAACCCCACTGCAGGTCACCACTATTCCTACTCCTTTCACCGCAGGGGGTTCCACCTGTTCTTACACTCAATATAACGAGATACAGCACTGTACCCTTTCATTAAGTTTTCAGATGTTTTTTTAATGCTCTTTCCCTTAGGGGAGAGGGTGTGTGGAGGGGGAGAGGGTGCGTGGAAGTGCAGAGAGCCACTTCACAGGACCTCATGGTAGTCAATTCAAACTTTAAACAAGAATTATAAAAATAGCATATGCATTCACAAACTGCAAACAGAATGGGAGTTAGGAAATAAATATCACCTCCCAAATACACTCTGTATTGCTTTATGATGTTTTAGTATCCTCTGGAGAGTATGATGTCTTGGTAATTAAGCTAGAAACTCTTTAAATGCTTTATCCTGACTTACCATGTAGAACTGGTATTTTCTCAGAAGTTTATTCACTTGGCTTCTGCTCTCCTGGTTTCCAAAATCCTTCATATCTTAAACTAAGATCTACTCACCCTTTGCACTGCCCCTTGTGGGCCTCTCCCCAGACCTGCACCCACATCCCAAAAGGAGACCACAGAGGTCTGTCTAGCACTTGGTGCTGCTTGGCCTCACGGTAAAACCTGGTTCTGATCATCCAGGCCTCAGGGCAGAGTACAGTTGATGACATCAGGTTTTAAGTAGCAGAAACTTCGAATTATTACAACAGTGTAATTATCCACCCCTCCCCCCTTTCCCCTTTTGATATGTCTTAAACAGTGATGAAAATGGAAAGGAGGAATTATTCCCGATGAAAGATCTCATCTCACGTTTCCGTGCCAATATTATCACTAGTGGAACAAGAGCTTTTGAAGAAGAGAAGTGGGATGAGATATCAATTGGTTCCCTGCATTTCCAGGTGAGTTCTGGGAAGTTCTGTTATCCTTCCTTTAAGTGCTGCTAATGGAGACCTAAGCCTAGTCCAGGATGGCAGCAGGTGGGAATCTCTCCTAGTCTTTTGACTCCTACCTAGGAAGCCTCAGCAGGAGGGTGTGTGACATCCGCATCCTGCAGCTCCCCTTGCAATGACCCATCCCTAATTCCCACAAGGGTGGCAGCAGTGAGTTTCACATGAGGAAGAGAGAAGGCACCCATACAGGTGACAGAGGGCTCAGTGCATCCTCTACCTTGTCCTTATGTCTAGGCAATTCTGTTTTCTGGGGGTGCTTGTGTCTATGAGAAGTTTGTCCTGCTGAAGTTGCTGGACTATCTGGCTGCCTAAAGCTCATGAAGCAGGACCTCAGATGCCTAGTGGCCTTTCCCTGCAATGGTTGCTGTGCCTTCTCCCCATGCTCCAGCTTCTTGCCTTGCTGGGGAGGAGATTGCAGCCAGAGGCAAAGCCCCTGGATACCCCCTTTCCCAGGCTTGGGAGGCTCCCCCTAGGCATCCTCCAGACCTATGCCTGCCATCCTCTCCTAACTCGCCAGCCTCTCCAAGTTCATCACCCTGCCCCCTCCACCTGTCATATCCACCTTCTCTCCAGTCCCTAATCAAGCCAGGCTTCCTGCCCCAGAGCCTTTGCCCTTACTGCCCCTTCCACCTGGCACATCCTTTCAGCAGCTACTTCATGGCCTCAGCTCAGGTGTTACCTCCTCAGAAAGGATGTTCCTGACCCAGCACATGGTCAGGGTCTGCGCAGCACCTGCTTGTTTCTTCAGGGCACACAAGGATGGGGACCAGGTCTGTTGTGTCCCTTCCATACCTCTAGGGCCCAGAACAGTCCTGGCCCAGAGTCCGTGCTCAATCATTGTGGTGGGAATGAATGGACAGGAAAGCTAAAGAGTAGCTAGAGGCAGAGGGATGCTCATCTGCACAGAATGTGCCTGGATCTTCAGTGGGGCATGAAATTACTCTAATAATAGTTATGTTATTAGCCAGTTGTATAAACCATCTCATGTTCCCCAAACGTGTGAGCACGACTGAGGGCCAGGCCTGAGCTGGGCTTCTCAGAAATAGTATCTGGATTCCTTATCAAATCCAGCCAAGGAGCTGGATGGGGAAATAAGGCCCACAGAGGTCACAGGTCTGCTGGGTGCCCCACTGTGAATGCCAGGCAGAAATCCTTTACGGCATGCCAGCTGCTTGTGAAGAAGCTGGAATCTGGACTTGGGTACCACAGTGAGGTTACGTTTCCTCTGGCTTAATGCCCCACAGTCAGAACACCGGGGATAGGCAGAGGCTAAGACACATCCAGGTTCAGTTGAGTATTTCTATTCCAGCACTTGCTTTGTGCCTACCCGTGTGTGAGCAGAGGAGAAAATGGTCATAAGAAAGTCAAGTGCCTTTGCATCTTTTCTGTGTGCAATAAAAAAAAAAACCTTGTCACTGCTGAACAGTATTCTTTCTTTTTTTATGTTAACATTTATGGGGGACTTTTCTTTCTATAAAAGCAAATCATACTCATGGTGGACCGTCCAGAATAGAAGTGTGATTAGGACCCCTGGTAAGAGGCTGTGTGCTGTGTCTTTGGAGTCTGTGCATATGTGTACAAGTGTATGTATATGTATATACATATACAATGAGGCACATGTAATTTTGTTTCCTGCTTACTTTGGTTGTAAAAGTAAACATTTTCCATTTTACTTAAAGCCCTTTATAGATTAAGTTTAAAACCTGCATGCCATGCCATATGGATGTGGCAAGGTTGGTTTAACTGTTCTCTGCTATTTGGTGTTTAAGATGCTACCAGACTTTCTCTGTTATAAATAATGTGAGAAATGCTCTTGTACTTGAATCTGTGTTTGCACTTCTGATTCTTTTCTTGGGGAATTCCTGGTAGTGAAATTGCTGGGTCAGAGGACAGGGACACACTTGGGGCTTGCTGGTGACTTCCTCCCAGAGAGTCCGTGCCGGGGCTGTGGCTGTTCGTCTTCTCCCAGTCTGTCCTCCATCAGTCAGTTCTTTTCTTCCTGGAGGCTCCCCACCATCTCCTGGTAACCGTCTGAGATTCACAACCACTCCTGTTTCTCTGCAAAGCCCTGAAGCACAACCTCTCCAGCTGATAAACAAATAGGAATGATTCCCTAGGGGCATTGTGAAGAGGTGCCACCTTCTGGCTCCTTACAGTTAAGAGTAGATTATTGAGCATTTGTGTGTAAGTTTGAAACTGGCAGGGGGACTGCCTAGGACAACCCAAACCCTGCTGGACTCAGAGTCCTCCTGGCAGAGTCGGAGGGTCTGGTCATTTTCATTCAATGCTGTCTTTTCCGTCCTCACCTCCCAGGTTTTGGGGCCTTGTCATAGGTGCCAGATGATTTGCATTGACCAGCAAACTGGGCAACAAAACCAAGATGTTTTCCAAAAGCTTTCTGAATATCGAGAGCGAAAGGTAAGCATGAATACAGAGTACAACACCTCATTTTAAGATTCTGGCATGTTATCGACCCAGAACGATATCCCCAATATTGCTGAGTAATTTTTGGAAGCAGGGAAACAACCAAAGGCTGATGTGTACCATTAAGTTTCCGACTTCATCTGCGGCACAACCTTATCTTTGGTTTTCATTTTATTTTCACTTGTATGGGGCTCCTATTATGCGTGCTTTTGATGCCCCCATCTTGTTGAAGAGACAGGGAGTGTATAAATAAGGAGTAGATAAGTAAGGCAACTCTGTTTTTGAGTCATGATTTTCTTCTCTGCAGAGTTCTCATGCAGGGTAAAATGTCTTATGGCTAATGGAGTGGCCACATAGAAACACAATAAATGTCACTCTACTAAGCTTGTAAGTCATCTTCTTGAGGGTCACAATGACGAAATGCTGTTGATGTGGAGTCCACACTAGAAAAGCTGACCCTCTAACAGACTGATTCTTTAGGAAGATTTATTTTCAGGATCACTGTCTAGTAGCAGTTTTTGTTTGCAAAGGATTCTAGAAAGTCAAGTAAGGAGTTAGGCTGCATGGAGCAGTTCTTGAAAATTAACTGAATTAGTGCAAATACTTAATCTCTCTCCAATAGTAGATTGGCAGGTTAAATCAGGGTAAAATGTTCTGCACCGTTTTCTGTGTTTCTCCAAAACCAGAGTTTTGTTTCACAGAATTTCATTGACATGGTCTCCCTGCAGGTATGGGATAGATATGGTCTTCAAGGGCATTGCACACAAGCGTTACACCAGCATGTCTGTCCGCTCGCGGAGGCAGGCTGTGTCACCCAGCGGCATGGGGACCTGCAGCCTGCACCGTGCCGGAGAGGGGATGGGTGGGCACGCATACTATCATGCATCACAGCATCACTATAGTTCTCAGGTGCATGCATCTTTTATTATGTTCAAACTTTTTTGAATATTTTTAGATTTACAGAAGAATTACAAAGGCAGCACAGAGAGTTCCTGTATACTCTTCACGCACATGTGTGCAGATCTTTAGGAATTCTCTTGGTCCCAGCCCAGGGTCTGGTGCCTGGAACATGGGAGGGAGGGTGGAAACTGATGTCACAGGAACGGACAGGCCTGTGGCATGTCACATGCTGCAGAGTGTTCTCACTGGCTCACTGGCGTTGATGGCAGACCTTGAGTTGACTTCATTTTGGACCTTTTGTCTTTACTCTGGAGAATTTGGGGAACCTAACTGGCATCAGTGTGTTCTCAAGGAAAATGCAAAGTAGACAGGAAAGGAGGAAAAAGAGCGGGCCCAGCAATGAAGAAGGATGGGACGACTGCTGGGAAAGCACACCTTAGAACGAGAGTCTTTGCGTCCGAAGTGAGGTCCTCCTCGGTTTCCACTCCACTTTACTACCTGACAGGACTACCGAGTCCCAGTGCCTGCCTTTGAAGATCTGGCTTAGTTTTAGTCGAACATTACCATTTGCAAAATGATTTCAACTGCCAACTAATCTAGCTTTTTGCTGCCGTTGTTGCTGTTTTGTTCACAGGTGAACTTTGGAGTGTACCTGATGCATACATCTTTGGATTTATCTTCTCCACGTTTCCTCTCTGTAGGATCTCAGGTGATCCCTGTGTTGAAAGAAAATATCGAACACCCCAGTTTACCTGCCTCTGAGAAACATCCAAATGTTATCTCCTAAAATTATTTTTCAGCATAAATTAAAATTTGTCTTTTACAACTATCTCTGCTCTTATTAAGATTGGCATGTGGTTCAGTAGAGCTTGGTCTTTTGAACTAGGAGAGTTCTTTTCCTCTTGGGGGTGAAGAGTGCTGTCGGCCTCCTCCTTCCCCAACTCCTCCCTCTCCTCCTGTGCACTAGCCACTCAGAGGGCAGTTCCGAGGCCCTTGTGCTTTCTGCGAGGCAGATTCAGCATGAATGCTGTGCCCACACCGGCAAGGCTTCCATGTGTACTGGACATAGGGTAGTTTTAATTAGATGAGCTTTCCACTGAACCTCACTGGGAATATTTAACCTCCTCTGTTTTGCTGGTTCCCCACACTGTTACTTTGTCTTTAGAAAGAAACGTTAGGTGCTCTTCAGCCCCCTTACATGGAGAAAGGGAGTCTAATCTTGCGGGAGCGAGAATGTGCCCGCTCCCTTCCATGTACACGGAGGAGGTGGGTCCAGGGTGCGACTTGTGGCCACTTCCCTAGGAGCACTTTGGCCAGGGCATTTATGTGTGGAGCAAAGGCTCAGGCCATCAGCCCCCTTCCTCTTGCTTCCTGTCCCTGCCCACCACTCCTCTCCCCCTTTGAGGTGATGCATGAGGACCCCTCGTGGGCCTGCAGTCACACTCAGTGTGTGTGGTGGTATTGGAACCACTGTGCTCCCCTCCACAGCCCACTGGCCAGTGTTGGTCCATCCACCCCAGTGCCTTCAAATCACTGTCAGGAGGAACATTGGAGGTTGAGGGCATCTGTGCCATCTATGACCAGGGTTCCTGTAGTCGCCAGTTGAATAGGTACAGTGACAGAAAGCTCACTCTCTAATGAAGTTCCTGTTCCACTGAGATGCTCAGAACTTCCTTGTAGACTGAGCTTGTATCTACCTCCCTGTGCCTTCTAGCCATGGGCCTAGCCTGTGGTCTGGAGCAATGTGGAGCGAGCTTGTGCCCTGCCACCTCCACTCTGCTGGAGTCCTGCTGGAGCCCAGAACCCACGTGAGAACCCCAGGTCACGGGCCAGGCCTGCAGCCCCTTCCACCTGGATTGTTCACCTGTCCATCCCTTCTCTTCCTCCAACCCCTGCCCACTACTGCCCACAGCTTCTTCCTAAGGCCAGTGTGCTCGAATTTCTCTGGGGCTTAACTGCTTAGTGCATCTTGCCCAGGCATTTGCGTCTGATCTAATTAGAGTCCCCGGGAATTAGGAGTCAATTTATTGTCTTATTTGTAGGACATTGTGTTGCTTCCAGCTCCTGGTGCAATTTGGAAGAGGAGGTGTGGCTCTGTTCTCGAGGGTGGTCAAGGAGGAGGCCTGTGCTTGCAGCCTGTCACCTGGCATGCAGGATTAAGTGTGAGGGGTGTCCCTGGACTTGGTGGGTGGTTTCCGAGGTCAGTGAAGGAGGAGGCAAGTGAGGGTAGGGGGACGTTTTGTTGTTTCAAACTATTTAAAAATTTGGCCTCTTCTAAGACCCAGCACTACTGCATCCTGTATATGTGACTGTCCTCATTCACTAGCTTTCTGAAGAATACTATTTCTCATAGAGGCTTCAGCTAAAAATGTGTTTTCCATATTCTGTGGGTGGTTGCACATTCAGACTCTCTGCACATTTGGGATTTGTGTCCCTTCCTTGGTTCCCACCTCCTGAAGATCGACCCCACGTGCTTCTAAATGGATATGAAAACTAAGGGTACTGTCACACCCCTTGAAACTTCTAATGCCAAATCACAGAGTCACCGAGAGTGACATTGTGGTGTTTTACAACTCCCGAGTACAGGCAACATTGCCATATCTTTCTGGGTGTTCCCCTCTGGTCCTGGGAGCTGGGGGAGAGGGTCTCTTTTGCATGCC
Source organism: Anoura caudifer (assembly GCA_004027475.1). Lineage (NCBI taxonomy): Eukaryota > Metazoa > Chordata > Mammalia > Chiroptera > Phyllostomidae > Anoura > Anoura caudifer. The sequence continues at coordinate 104,100 of PVKU01003532.1, read as the reverse complement.
TTAGGGAGAGTGCCAAGACTCCTCTGGGGAGGATGGTGGTGCTGACTTCTTCCCATTGAGACTCAACCTGGCCCCTCCTCAGCCGTGGGGGATAGGGAAAGGCGGGTGGTGATTCCTTCCTCCTGTGGAAAGATTCCCTTTCCATTCCCTTTCCATTCAGTGTGTGCTGAACAGGTTCTAGGGCTGTAGAAATGAAAGGGACAGCACGTGCATTTCAAGATCTCACCTTAGGGATGACACTAAGAGGGGAAAGACAGACTAATAAATGGGTGTGAACAGAATGATCCAGACATGCTGTACACCCTGTGCAGTCGGGGATAGTTCAGGGCACAGCTGGAAAGAGAAGGAAAGCTGACAGATACTTTCCAGTGTGCCTTTTCCCAATTCCCCTGTCTTGTGCTGACAAAATGAACTTTAAGTATCTCACCTTGCAAAATTTCCAAGTTGAAATCATGGCGAACATCATTCTATCTGAGCAAATTTTTGAACATCCTTCAGGCTCATCTGAAAAGTGATGAGAACCACAGTACTTAACTCATAAAATTGAGAACCAAATGAGACATTTTTTGTTTTGGCAGTGTGGCAAAATCATTTCTTGAGTAAGCCACGTCTACCACCTGGTGGCAGCATTGGGTAAGTGCAGATTTTGTTACTCCTAGAGGCTGAAAACGAGTTCAGACTGGGTCAGCGCCTCCCAAAGGACGGTGGACACCAGGGCACATCTCTTCGCCTGCTTCCTTAATAGACCAATGCTGGGAAATTTTCATTATTGATGTTGGAGTCCTTTAAATGTTAGTTCCTGAATTATTTTTTGGTCAGATAAATTTTCACACTACATTGCTTGAATCATTCTTTTGGAGTCCCCTAGGATTTTTTTTTTTTTAAGTATGCTGCTTTGAATCAGCTGTTTTGCCAGGTATGTATCTCTGTCCCTGTCTCATTCCCCTCCCCCTTAAGTTTTAATATATAGTCCCTGGTCTCAGCTGCATATCCAGGTTTTGTGGCTGTGAAGCTTATGCAATTTTAAAAGCATCTTTAAGGAAAACAACACAAAATAAAAATTAGGTACAAAAATGAACATTTACTTGCGTGAGAAGAGAAAGGGCTTTGCTGGAGGTCTCTACCAGTGAGAGGCTCTGACCCTGCGCCTTGCTGTTTTTGTCACAAATCTGCTTTTGCCTGGTTTTCTTGCTGTTTTCCTTTCCTGTACCTGCTTTTTGCAGTTTTCAGAATAAACCACATTCATTTTTTATTTTCTAAAATAAACAGCCACAAAAAAACCTGACCTGGTCTTTTATCTTCTACCTGTGGCTAGAAACTAATTGTCTCCACTCTATCGATACTCTGAGGCAAATGGCCCCTCCTTAGCTTCTCCAGCCTAGAGTGCAGCAGGGTCCACTCTTAAAGGATCATCTAGGGAAAGCACACACAGGTGTTGGAGATATGGGTCATTCAGGTGACAGTGTCTGTGGTCTAGGTGCTGGTAGAATGATCAGGACAGAGCAGCTTGGGTCCAAGGTGACCATGAATGCTTGGTCCTGTGGACTTCTTGCGGTTTTAGCAGGGATGAAAGCATAGAGCAGAAGGCAGGGGCCTCTCACTCTGGCCAAGGGCAATGCTGGGAAGAAGTTTTCTGGGCAAAGTGAACCACCCTAGAGAGAGGACCTACAGATCAAGGAAAATGCCTTTTGCCCTCTGGCTTGATCTGTAGTGAAGCCCAGCAGGAAATGCATCTCTGTTATACCCCAGAACTGACAGTCAGTTTTTAATGTAAGTTAACAACCAAGGGCCACAAACATTTGAGGACAACCTCTACTATAAAAGAACAAAACTGGAAAAAAGGAGAAAAAAAACCTTGAAGAACACAGAAACAATGTAATGAAATGGAAACTTCAAAGAAAATATAATGAACTTCCGGCCAAGATGGAGGCGTAGCTAGATACACTGTGCCTCCTCTCACAACCAAAATTAAGGACAACATAGATTTAGAAACAAGAAAACAACCAGAACTCATAGAAAACTGAAATGTATGGAAGTCCAACAACCATTCATCCAAACCAGTAAGAGGGGCAGAGTCGTGGCAGGAAAAAGCAGAGGTGTGGACCAGGCACGCCGGCAGCAGTGGCTAGCAGACCCCAGGTACACAGGCGGCGGCTAGCAGACCCTGGGCATGGGGTGGCAACTGTGCAGACCCAGTGAGGCCATGCAAGGTGGCTGGCTGACCAGGTGGTCCCACATTTGCGGGCAGATAATCCAGGCGAAGGGGAAGCAGTGGAAGGGACTGGAATCCGAGAGAGAGCAGAGCAAGCACCATTGTTCCCTCTCAGATCCTGCCCCCAAATACAGTGTCACTACCCAGCAACTGGGCTTCCCCACCCTGGGGAAAACCTAAGGCTCCACCCCTCACTACATAACAGCCGTGACTAGACCAAAAAAAAAAAAAAACCAAAACCCAAAAAGCAAACAAAAAACAACCCAGAAACAAAAATGGCTCAAACTGGAGAACAAATTAAAGCCCCAGAGCCAATTCATCTAAGCGACGAAGAGATTGCCAACCTATCAGATGCACAATTCAAAGCCCTGGTGATCAGGATGCTCACAGAATTGGTTGATTTTGCTCACAAATTAGATGGAAAAATGAAGACTACAATAAGTGAAATGAAGGAAAATGCACAGAGAACCAATAGTGATGGGAGGAAAACTGGGACTCAAATCAATGGAGTGGACCAGAAGGAAGAAAGAAACAACCACACAGAAAAGAATGAAGAAACAAGAATTCAAAAAAATGAGGAGAGGCTTAGGAACCTCCAGGATATCTTTAAATGTCCCACCATCTGAATTATACTGTTACCAGAAGGGGAAGAGGAAGAGCAACAAGTAGAAAACTTATTTGAACAAATAATAAAGGAGAACTTCCCCAATCTGGCAAAGGAAATAGTCTTCCAGGAAGTCCAGGAAGCTCAGAGAGTCCCAAAGAAGTTGGACCCGAGGAAGAACACACCAAGGCACATCATAATTGCATTAGCCAAGATTAAAATGAAGGAGAGAATTCTAGAAGCAGCAAGGGATAAGGGGACAGTCACCTACAAAGGAGTTCCCATCAGACTGTCAGCGGATTTCTCAAAAGAGACCTTCCAGGCAAGAAGGGGCTGGAAAGAGGTATTCCAAGTGATGAAAGTCAAAGACCTACATCCAAGATTGCTCTATCCAGCAAAGCTGTCATTTAGAATGGAAGGGAAGATAAAGTGCTTCTCAGATAAGGTCAAGTTAAAGGAGTTCGTCATCACCAAGCCCTTACTATATGAAATGTTAAAGGAACTTATCTAAGAAAAAGAAGATAAAAAATAAGACAGTAAAAAGACAGCAAACTCACAGGTATTAACAACTACACCTAAAACAAAAGCAAACTAAGCAAACAATAGAACAGGAGCAGAAACACAGAAATGGAGATCACCTGGAGGGTTAGCAACAGGGGAATGGGAGGAGGAGAGAGGAGGAAAAGGTACAGAGAGTAAGTAGCATAGACGGTGGGTAGAAAATAGACAGGGGGAGGGTAAGAATAGTGTGGGAAATGTAGAAGCTAAAGAACTTATGACACATGGACATGAACTAAAGGGGGGAATGTGGGTGGGAGGGGATGTGCAGGGTGGAGGGGAATGATGGGGGAGAAATGGGACAACTGTAATAGCATAATCAATAAAATATATTAAAAAAATATAATGAATAATACCAGTAAAGTCCTGGAAACAAGAATAAGATATCTTTTTTAAAAAGTCAGAGAAAAGGAAGAGTTATTGAAGATTAAAAACATGAATGCTCAAAGTAAAAATTCAGTAAAAGAGAAGAAACATAAACTTGAATAAATTTCTCAAAAAGTATAACAAAATAATCAGAGATTAACAGAGTGGAAAAGTTAAGAAAATTATAGAATCTCTTTAGTGGTCCAACATCCACATAATAGGAGTTCTAGAAAGAGCAAGCAGAGAAAACTGTGGAGAGGAAACAATGCAAGAGCACTCCCACAGGTCAAAGGACAGGAAGCTCTCTAGGTCACAGATACCAATGGAACATCAACATGATGAATGAAACAGAACTCACACCAGCGAACCTCACTAGGAAACGTCAGTGTATTGTAAATAACCAGAAGGTTCCAATCTTCCAGAGAGGGAAAAGAAAGGTGACATACACAAAGTAAATAGTTACCATACCACAGATCTCAGGGGCAAAAATGAAGCAATGCTTCAAAATTCTGAGTGAAATACTGTTTCAAGTTTGGGTTAAAGTAGTGGGGTAACATTGGTTAATAGGATCATATAGGTTTCAAGTGTACATTTCTATGATTCAAGATCTGCATATTGCACTGTGTGCCTACCACCCAGAGTAAAACCATCTTCTGTCACCATAATTAGGCCCCTCCCACCCCTCACCCTCCCTACCCCTTCCTTATGGTAACCACCACACTGCTGTGTCCACAAGTTTCAGGTTTATATCTCACATATGGGTGAAATCTACAGTTCCTAGCTTTTCTGGCTGACTTATTTCACTTAGCATAATATCCAACAAATATATGAAAAGATGCTCAACTTCACTAGCTATTAGGGAAATGCAAATTAAAACTACAATGAGATACCACCTCACACTTGTTAGAATGGCTATTATCAACAAGACAGGTAATAACAAGTATTGAAAATAATTTGTAACTTAGAATTGTATATCATGTGCATTATATTGTTGCAAAGATGACAGCAACAGTTACTCATACCTGCTTGCTCATGCTGCTTTGCAATGTGACTTTGCTTCTCCTTCCATTAGGAAGTGGAATTTATTTCCCTGCTCCTTGAATCTAGGCTGGCCTTGACTTACTTTGACTTAAACTAAAGTGGCAAAAGTGACACAGCATAAACTGAGCCCGAGGCTCAAGGGACCCTGAAGCTTTTGCTCTTGACCCTTAGAATGCTACCCTAAGATTGCCAATGGGAAGAAGCCAGGTCTACCTCACTGGATGAGAAGCCACAAGGAGGAGAGATGAGCCATCCCTGAAGCAGCCAGCATACTTAGCTATGCACGGACAGAGGCTATTTTAGTCCAACCAGCCCCAGTCCAACTTCCAGGTGCTTGCAGCTGTGTGAGTGACCCCAGATGAGCTCAGTCTGAATTGCTGACCCAAAGAATTGAGAGCAGATAAAACACAGGGTCCGGCAGAAGTAACGCCTGCTTGAGTGTGGTCGGTAGAGTAATATGGGTGTGATCATTTATAGTTTTAATTTGAGCATTTCATCTAAAATGTCATATGGTGTGCTTGAGTGTGATATTGTTATCTTACAGAATTATATGCTTATGATTTTGTAATAAAAGATTTTGTAATACAAAGGGGCATTATTCATGCTGGACCCTGTAGTTTTAAATAATTACATTTTACAGATAAATAGTGTTCTAGCCTGCTTCTTATCCATTGCAAGTTGGAGTTCAGAGGTCTCTTTTTATTTTGAATATTCTCAGCCACCTTTTTCTTCGAAAAGATTAAATACTTTGTGGATTTTCTATGAATCTTATTGGGGTTTATTCCTTGTTCCAAAAACTACATATTTTTTTTTCACCTGGGCCTGTCAGGCTGCTACGGAACAACACCCTTAAGATTCTTAGAAGCCCCTTTGCCTCAGCGAGAGGATCTGCTACATCCACTGACACCTTAACAAAGGGTCTTCCAGCAATGTTTAAAAACAGCTCTTTTGCTAGCTGAGCAGATTGGGGATGGAGATAATTTTATTTTATAACCCAGCAAGCCTTAAGCCCTCTATATTTCTCTAAATTCTACTTGCTAACAGGGTACCTTATTACATGCTTCTAGAAACACCAACAGATATTTTCAACATACTGTCTCAATCTCCTTTGCCAAGTTTGCCACATATATTTTCTCTCTTCCAAATTACTGCAGGCAGTTGTTTTGCCAATTGTTTCATTGCTACGTAACACAGGTAACCAACCATGCCCCCAGTCTCCAGTAGTGATTTTCTCACCACTGTTCCTAGGCTGGTCTGGCTTCTCCACACGGCCGTCTCAGGTCAGCATCCAAGGGCGTGAGAGCAGACGCAGTAAGGCATCTTGAGGCCCAGTTTCAGAAGTCACACAATGCGACTTCCAACATATTCTATTTGTTGAAGCAAGTCACAAAGCTATTCCCATGAAAGAGTGGGGAAATAGACTCCACCTTGATGGGAGAAGTGGCAAGGTCATGTTACAACATGGTGGGAATAAAAGGGGTAGGAAGAATTACTGTGGCCATTGTTACCAATAAAACTACCACACCGAAGCAAGTGTGAGGATAAGAAATAAAGATATCTTCAGACATAAAATTCTCAAAGACTTATCTTTTCTCTGGAAGCAACTAGGGAATATACTTATAAAAATTGACAGTATAAACCAGTAAAGAGTAAGTCAAGTGGTCTAGGAACCAGGAGCTCTCTCACGCAAGAGAGACACTCAGGAACTCTCCAGGAGGATACAGCTGAAGGAGCCATGCTCCAGGCTGGAGCAGGAAGATGGGGGACTTCCGGAGGGGGCCTCTCAGAAGGATGTCTGAGGGGAAAGGAGAGCCCTGAGAAATTATTTGACAGTAGGGAAAGAGGCATTTTCAGGGATGTGGTGGGATATGAGAAGATACAACTAGCTGTTCAAGAAAAAAAATAAGCAACTGAAAAACATTGAGGCAAACATTAACATCAGGAAAAACAAAAAGTTGCATAAGAAAGGCCATGTAACCATGTGCGGGTTGTGGCACAAAAGTGAACAATATTAACATAATCATCATTTTAAAAATCACTGAGCAAGAATTTAACTAGAATTGTGATAAAACTCCATGGGAAGATTGAGAAGGGGCCGTGGTCTGTAATGAAGCTAAAATCCTCATGTAGCATGATAGAAAGTCGGTGCATCGTCTGAAACTCACAGGTCGAAGTTCGGCGGTGCACTTCCATTGTTTAGAAATGAGTGCCCCTAAGAAATGTGGTGGGATGGGGTGGGGTCTGTAAAACAGGGGGCTGATTTTTTCTGTTATTTTATTACTCTTGGCCTTTTAAACAAAGATAACTCTTTTACATCACTAGTATTACATTACTAAAAAGGAATGATTTCAAAAATAGTTTGAGAAAAATAAACTTTGGTTATCAGGGGAAAAATTATTGCTGAGAGCAGTTTCAAAGGCGTTGTCAGGGCAAAAATCCATAAAAGAATCAAGAATAACCTACATGCTTAAAAAATTTAAAGGATTAATATTAATTTAAATGCTAGTCACCATGTGAAGTTTTAAGACTTAAACTGAGTAAGGCAAATTCCAATCTGGAAAGTCTCCTAGTTTAGAAGGGTAGGCATATAGGTGAGCATGTGTTTGCGCTGCAATGTGAAAAGCACTGCTTTTCACATTGGACACGTCGAAAGGAAAGTGAGACACAGAGGAAAAGGAGACAATCCTCGATTTGGGGTTCTGGCCAAGTAGAGAGGGAACAGCATTCCAGTCCGAGAAGCTCACCATGACAAATCTCAGCCTGTTTAGGAAAGGGTAATAAATTGGGGGTGGCTTGAAACAGGATGTGAAGTGCGGAATGACCAGGGCTGAGCATGGAGTGGCAGACTGGGGCAGATCGGAGAGAGTCTTGTGAGTTGTGCTAAGGGGCTTGGCAGGTCAGGATGTTACCCCGAGGATTGACATATGAAATGCACGTCTGAGGATGATCTCCAGGGGAAGATCAAATGCAGGATGGAAGACTGGGGAAGGGAGACTCTTGGAAGACTAGCATAGGAAGTGAGGGCTAGACAGGAAGGAAGAGTTGAGAAAGCTTTCAGAGGCTGATTCAGCAACAGGTCATAGTCATCAAATGCAAAATACAGGATTCACAGATGACTCTGATGTTCATTCAGCCATTACACATTTGTTGAGTGATTTTACTAGAAATGCTGCCAGGCACTGCATGGGCCTAGGGTTAAATACAGCACAGTTCCTACCCTAGGGGAGCTTTCAATTTAATGGAAACACAGAGAATAAATGAACAAGTAACTATCTGCAGTGCTCTATTTTCAAGAGGAGAACAGAGCCCAGATGGACTAGAGAGGAAGTTGTCAAAGAGGGAGAAGGGGAACCCAGAGTGGGCAAAACTACGAAGCTGAGGGGAAGAGTTTGGGAGAGGAGTGGTCCATAGTGACAGACGCGGCTCAGAAAGTGGGAAGCAGGGAGGAGGTGTTCCCTGGATGGCACCGATGATCTCAGAACAGCAGGGAAGGTTGCCTACTAGGTGTCGTGGGGTGTGGAGTGAAGACGTGGTGAGGATGCTGAGAAATGAGTACAGCTCTGTTTTTACAAACTGGTCAGGAAGTGAAGAAGAGTCAAGCCAACGAGAGGCAGGCTTCATAAAGATGTGGCTTTTAAGATGGAAAACACGAGTATTTATTCTCCTCAGGACCAGGTATATAACTTGTGGAATCCAGGGCATAATGAAAATGCGGAGCCTCTTGTTACATTATTAAGAATTTTAAGATCGCAGCAGCAGAGTATGGAACCAGTGTGGGGCTCTTTGAGTGCAGGGCCCTGTGGGGCTGCACAGGTTGCCTGCTAGAACCATAGCCCCGATTCTCAGGGAAGGAGCTTGGGGAGGGCAGAACAGGGGGCTGGATCGGGGACAGAGCCTGGTTCCAGAGCAGCTTGGAAGAGAAGGTGCAGGTGGAGGGAGAGAAAGAGAAAAAACAAGGTGTTGGTAATCTCCTGAGGTGAGGGAGATGGAAGATACCAGGGGAGAGGTGTACTGGAAGGGGAGGACTTCATGCTGTAAAGATACTTTTCTTTATTGAATATTCTATAGATAAAGTGACAAGTTTGTGGCAGCATGACGGCAGTGGAAGGCCACACTGAGCAGGGCTGAGGAGCCTGGGGGTTGGTGGATGGGTCATTGCCAGTGGCCCCACTGCCAACAGGCACTTGGCAGATGAGCAGAAGAAAGCGAGGCTGAGGCAGCCTTGTGGCCAGGAGTCGCTGGAGATGACACGGGATTCACGTTGGCACGGCCGTGAGAAGTGGGGTGTCCAGGAAGACTGGAGGGCTTGCTCAGTGGGAGGGAGCTGGGGATGAAAGTGGGAGGGTAGAGGGCCTGGGTCAAAGGAGTCGAAGTTGCGGTTTTTGTACTGTGGCCGTACGTTGACGGTGAAGTTGGTGTCGGCTGGTCTCGAGGGCTCATTCAGAGTTAAGTGGCAAACATAAGGGAGCTAGAAGTTCTGCTGCAATGAGCAGAAGTGTCATGGATCATTGTTATTTTAAGACCAGGCATAAGCGTGCACGTGTGACAAGGAGAGTCCATGGAGACGGAAGGAAGGTTAAAGAGGCCTGTGAAGGGGTCTGTGGAGGTACGGGACAGGCTCCCTGACTCCTCCTTGAAACCAGAAGAAAGGGGAAAAGCCATATTATAGAGCCGTCTTGTGAAGAGGTAGATGTTGAGAGTGATTGGTATTATCCGTGTGACCTACGTGAGGTATGAAGAACCGAGAACTTGGCCATAGCCTGGAATGGAGAAAACCGTTAATTTTTATTGGAAACGAGGGGGGTCGCCCGCGAGCAGCGTGGAGAGCGGTGTGAAGCAGAGGATTCTCACGGCGGCGCTTGCCCGAGGCCGGCAAGCCGTAAACCTTCCCTCCAAGTTACAGCCGGTCCCTAGCTCTCCGCCACCCCCCAGCGATTCGGTGACCTCGTGGAAGCAGCCCCCGCGGCCCCCCACGGTCCCGTTAGGGCTCTCGGAGACCTCACTGGATAAGAGGCCGTGGTGATGCAGAGGTCAACCAGCACACACCAGGCAGCCCCTGTGCCAGGCCTGGCGCTGGGGTCCCGGAGCGGAGTTCCGCACCCTCTAGGCCTCTATCCTGGCGCCCCTTGGCTAGTCTCTTAAGAAGACCTGCCTAGGTTTCCCGGCTCACCCTCCTCTTTCTTCGCTTCCTTCTCCCCCAGGAAAACCTCGCCTGGGCTCCAGGTGCTGACACTACCCCGCTTGCTGCCGGGGCAGGTTCCCTCACCTCCTGGTGCCCAGCTGGGGTTTTCTGAATCCCGGCGGCAGCCCGCTGACTCAATCTGGAAAGGGTTAATCCCTCTCCCAGAGGTGTAAAAAGCCAGAGGGCAGCCACCTACCTCCGCCCCTTGCCCCGATTCGCAGAGCTCTTAGTGGTGTAGCTCGGCCCGGCTCCCCAGGCCGCGGGGCGCACGTGCAGCCGGCGGCCCAAGTGGCGTCTGCCGCCCAAGGGGGTGGTGCCCGCCACCGCCCGCGGCCTTGGTGCAGGGCTGCAGATGCCGCGCGACCAGTTCTCTCCTGCCAGTTCCCGGCGGCGCGTCGGGTCGGTAGGGGCAGCCAGGCCTGCAGCTTGGGGGACGCCGGAGGGGAGGAGCCGGAGCAGGAGGGGACCAGGGGCCCGCCAACCCCGCCCCCGCCCCGCCCCCCTGCGGCCGGAGCTCAGGCTGTAGCCGGGAGTGCCGGAGCCTGCGAGCCCGCGAGCCAGCGAGCAGCGGCCGCTGCCTCCCCGGCCCACCGTGACCCCGGCGTCCCGGCCTGCGGCCCCGCTGATTCCGGGGCCCGCGTCCCCCGGAGCAGGGATGCATCATGGCCACGCTGGCTTGCCGGGTGCAGTTCTTGGACGACACAGACCCTTTCAACAGCACCAACTTCCCCGAGCCCAGCCGGCCGCCGCTGTTCACGTTCCGCGAGGACCTCGCGCTCGGCACCCAGCTGGCCGGGGTCCATCGGCTGCTGCGGGCGCCGCACAAGGTACATCCCAGCGGGGTGGGCTGGGCCCCCAGGACGCTGCCCCTGCCTCGGGGAACACCGGAGTTGGGGTGCCGTGGGCAGGCTGGGCGGGGCGCGGTCCCAGGCGACCAGCGCCCGAAAGCAGACCTCCCCCTTCCCTGAGAGGCAGAGTGGCCCCTTGGACAGGGCAGCTGGCGCGGGATCTCCCGGGCTAACGAGGAGGACGGCCCGACTCTCCGGCCCGGAGCCCTGGGCGGGCGGGGCTGAGCAGGTGCCGCGCCAGCCGGAGGCGGGATGGAGAGGGTTGGGGATACCGCGCCGTTAGCTCCGACGGGTGGGCGGGGTGCGGCTCGGACACTGGCAGTCGGCCTCGGTACCCGGGCGGATGCTTGGCGGGGCGCAGAAAGAACCCGGGTCCGGGCAGACTCAGGTCCTTCGGAGGAGAGCCCTGAGCGACGCCCGGGACACAAAACCTCTCAGGCCTCTGAGGCAGCGGCGGGCGGTAGCGGGACCCTCGCGACAGAGCACGCTTCCCGGGGGCACCTCCTTCTCCTTCCTCGCCCCCGGGGAGCACCGCCTGGGACGCAGACCGTGCGCGGCGGTAGCGCCGCTGAAGCCCCCTTTTCTTAGGAGAAGCAGGTGGCCTTGGGAACCTTGGAGGAGCAGTAGCTGTGGGAGGAGGGGCGGGGGCGCGCACAAAGCCTGTGGCTCGCAGCCCCAAATCAGTGTCCCCTGGGAAGAATGGCTTCTCAGTCCACCCGATAGAGTTTTCTTTTTAACCCTTTGCAGGGGGACAGGCGTCTTGAAAAGTGTGTGTTGCAAAGAGCCAAGCATTGAAAGCTAACCATTTCATTAGCCGGGAGAACCCTTCCTCCCACTTAAGCAGATTGGCTGCAGCTTGAAGAATTACTTCCCCGGTACCTTTTTTTTTTTTTTCTTTTTTTGGCTGAGGGTCCATATCGAAGGTTGGAGATGATTTATTCTTTGAAGATCCTGATAAATATTTTAAACACTGATAAATGTCTCAAAGAGATAACCCGTAATACGAAAAATAACAAAATTAATTTAAAAAATCCTTTAGATTTCTGTATGATGTTCACCTGCCTTGGGAGCAGAGGCGGGTTGTGAGTGGAAACCGGCGAACTTTGGCAGTGGCGTTTTCTCCCTCGGTTAGCAGTGTATCAGCGCTTCCCCTGCTATGGAATTAGTAACCTGCTTTCAGGAATGGGGAATGGGGCAGCTCCAGCTCATTCTCTCCGTGTCGGTGCGGGAGGGATACAGTCCCCATTCCTGGGAACCTCTCTGGCCATGAAAGCAGGTTGGATTGGGAGACTGACAGAGTGATGTATCGTGGAGTCAGCTTATCTGTCACTTCCGTAAACTATTTGGTTCTTCTCAGCCAGTGGGTTAAACTGAAAGTTTGGACAGGCTTCTTTCTTCAGCATTACGATATGCCATTCATTATGGTCTCTGATTGCTGTGATCTTTTGTTGAAACCGCAGAAGACATAATTGTGGTCCTATGACCTTGAAGTGGTTTCCTTGGATTTCAAACCCTGTATGCGTGGTTGACCTTTCAAGCTGGAAGCTGGAATACCTTTTCATGATTCCATGGAATAGCCCCATAATCTTGACTCAGTGTTCCTGGCCTGGTAGGAGGAAGTCCCCATGCTTCAGCATTGTTCCCCAACACCCACTCCCCTTAGAACCCACAGCACAGCAGTTGCACTAGCTCACGCAGAACTTTCTGTGGTGTCCCTTATGGAAAAAAAAAAAAAAAACAACCACCCAGAAGACATCCTACAGAGACCCTTGACCCCTTGTCCTGGGGGCCAGCCAGCCTTAGTCTCAGAGTCTTTTGCCCAAACACCGCTGCCATGTATTCAGATGTTTGCTTTTTTTTTTTTTTTTTCTTTTTGCATGTAGAGCTGAGTGGCTGGTTCTGTTAGCCAGGGTTCTGTAAAGCAGAATTTGGGGTGTTTAGATGCCAAGGAACACTTTCATCTTTTAAAATGATGGTTAATTTCCAATAAGGAGTCTTAAAATTGGATGATCCACCTGTGATGGAAAGAGCTAGGACATTCTGAGCACTGGCATGTTGGTGCATGTGCTATGGGGGGTGTCAGTGCATGAGCTCATTTAAAACCACCCACCTCTGGGAAGTGGAGCCTTTCATATCCCATTTGACAGATGAGAAAACTGAAGCAGAGAGTGTTAATTAACCTTGTTTCTCCGGTAGGAGTGGGGCACTGAGATTCAGGCCTGTGTGACTTGAGACCCCTGTGCTGTTCTGCTCCCTGGACCCGCTGTGTGGCTATGGGCAGAAGCCACACCACCCGAGGCTTCTGTTCCATTAACTTGGGGAATTTACCTACTCACCTTCCTGTGCTAGGTATTGTAGTTTTTGGCCCAGAGTAAATGAATGTTACAAGCATGATTAAGAGCCTTGAGGTAGAATTCCTGGCCTGAGTTCTCAGGCGGAGGTGGAAGTAAACAGTTACTGAGCCAGCTGTGAAGAAGCTAGTGGTGAATGAGTGGACAAGCTGTCACCCCAGACCCTTGCCATGGATAAAGCTTTCCTGGCCACTGGAAAAGCTTCTGCCAGTCCCATTGAGCCCAGCCTGGCAGAGGAGGAATTCCTGGGTGGGTGGGGGGGCATTCTGAGTGGCGGAAAAAGGGGAGAAGCATGACTGCAGAACATGTAGGCACACTCGGTGTTCTCAGCCTTCCTGCACATTCAAATCCCTGGGGAGAAAACTCACGTGAAGTAGCTTGCGCATACAGAAAAGTGCACAAGGCGTAAGTGAGCAGCTGGATGAAATTTCACTAAGTGAACACACCTGTGTAACAAGCCCCTTGGAAGGCCCCAGCAGAGGGTCCTAATTTGTCAAGTTCCCTAGGGATTCTCCTGTGCTGGGGGCCTTTGAACCAGAGAGCCTCGCAGGTCCTTTCTAGCCAAAACTTGAATCTATGCATCTTTTCATAGCAGGAGGACATGTTTATTTAGCTCCTGTCTGCTGACTCCATTAGAAGTGAGTTGTTCCTTGAACCGAACCACTGTCTCAGACACAGCAGTATATTGCACTTAGGCTGTATCTTTTCCTTTTTCAAACTGGTGGATTGGAAACCACCTCACACCCCCTGCAGCTTTTTATGGTAGTCCCAGGGAAGATGATTCAATAAATGATTAGTTTGATAAAAAGTTCAAAACAGGTGCTATATTCTCACTGGGGAGATGCTCATTTGGGTGGTTATATGTTTTGACTGGAATAGGTGTGTGGCCTTTTGTTTTCGAATGCTGTATAAACAGGTGTCTATTTCTAGTGTAGTGTTTTAAAAGAAAAAAAATTGTAATTATAGGACTTCTAGTGTAGAAAAAACTATGCAATAGAATTAATAGACTCATAGACCTTTCAAAGCTTAAAAGATTTGTTTATATTGATTGATGCTGAAAGTTAAGGCCATAAGGATTCACGTTTCATTTTGATAGAGAAAACTGTAATTTTTATGAAGAAAATGAGTAACTTATGTATCAAAATGGCAAGGATGACTCAGTAGTTGATTCAGGACATGTTTGGGTGCCTGCCATGGTCTAGAAAGGGGAGTAATAGTGGCTGTTGTGTCCTAGACACCTGCCATCTCTCCAAGCCACGACCTCCCACGGGTCAGGGACTGGCACTGTTACCTCTCACGGCAGAAGAGACCCAGAGCAGAAGGAAGTCAGATGGTCGTGTGAGTGGGAAGTTCCAGAATTGGAATTTGACCCCAGGTCTGAGCTCTTAATGACTCTGCTTCTGTGCCTCAAATGTCCTTCTAGGCAACCTGTCCACGGTGTGGAATTCTGTCTTCTGATTGGATCAGCCTTGACTGTCGTGTGTGTTTCTCTCTCACTACCTTTGTTTCTGTGGTTGCCTTGCTGCCTCAGCTGTCCCACCCGTAAAAGAGAGCCTTGGGGATCCAAGTCTGGGCTGGGCCTCACCTAGGCTCTTAGTAGAAATGTTCTCAGGCCTCCTGCTTCTCCTGCTGAACCGGAAAGTGCATTTTTCCCAAGATGCCCTGGTGACTCCTGTGCACGCTGCAGCCTGAGCTGTGTGGATTAGAGGCCATTCAGGTCAGGTCTCGGTATGGGGGCGCTATCACTGTCTCCACTGTTCTCAGACAACTTCCTTGAGGGTGAAGACCAGCTGTCCAGTTCTCCGTGGCTCTCCTGTAAGCCGAGCGGCGCTAAGGTGGCGTGTGCCCCAAGCTGATTGACCGCTGTTAGTTTTAGAACACAAATCCACTGGCATTATTGCTTTAATGAATTTCCACCTTAATCCTCTTAAGTGACACATCTGTTTACTACATTACATTAAGATTTTTAAAAGATGAGATCATTAGTAAAGTTGGCAAATGTGGTGTGTCACATAGCATCTTAGGACAAAACTGTGTAAGAATGTTGTCTGCCTTGCCGACAGCATCCCTGTGCAAGCTGAGATGAATCTGACTCTACCGTAATTAGCTCGCTTGGTTGGAGCCATGCTATTGAGATCAGGATCATGGGGTTGAACCCTTTATGGGTCAGTTGGCTTTGCTTCATGCACGGCCACCATCCGCATCAGTAACCCAGCCAGATGTCCAGCAAGTGCTGTCATGGCTTCCGGAAAGGACCTGGGTTGCGATGGACTGGTAGAAGTCTTTGGGCGGGGACAGGGCCGACATACAATGAGTCTGTGCTGGCTGCTGCGCTCCACGCCGCCATGTATAACTTCATTTATTCTCGCACCTAGCAGGCAGACAGTTGTACCCTAGTCCACAGATGAGCAAACCAAGACACAGAGGGGCTTGCAGGTTTTCTGAAGCCACGGCTTTCCAGTGAAGAAGCTGGGATTTAAAGTCAAGTCTTTTTTTACTCCAAAGCCTGTAGCCAACTGTGCCCCATTATTAGAAAACCAGCAGAGCATGAGTTCTCTGTACAGGAGGAGGTGTGTGGAGGGGGCAGGGACAGGCTGCGTTGCTTTTGCATGCGGCTGCCCTGCCCGTCACAGGGCTGGGACTTAAACGGCTGTGCTCTGGTAAGCCTTGCCAGTGTCGAAGCTCTACAAGTCTGTGCCTTTTGTCCTCAGAGTCCAACACTTGTCCTTCTGGAAAACAACAGGACTGCCTTCACCCTGCCCCCTCCAGACTCCTGAAATGTTAGTTCTTAATGGTAGCAGATTTAAAACTGATTAACATGCTAAGGCCAATGCAGGAACACCCCTCCCCCAGCCTCCTCTGTCCTCCATGGTTCATTTCTCTCGAAAGATGAAACTTTGGAACACTTGGGAACTTTTCTGTCCTCAGAAGGAAGACGGCCACCACTCTTGGCAACCTCCTCTCCAGATGATGCCTCTGTTGGCTGTGGCTTGCTCAGGAATGTCCCTGATTTAAATCTGGCTTTCTATATTGAATGTAAACTATAAAAAAATTATAAATTTGGCTTTCTAATCAGCATAGCTGGTTCCACTTTTGTGGGATATTTTCAGAGTCTTGGGTTTGTCAGCATCTGCTCCTTTACAGAGACAATCAGACTGCTTTTTGTTTGGTTTTATTTTATTTTTAAGCTATTTTATTGGGAAGTGTTTCTGTGCCTTGTTCTGAACTAAGTAAGAAAGAATGAGCAAAATTAAGTTACAATGAATGTTAAACCTTATCATAGAGATGTAATCAGCAAAATCCTGATTGTGGGAAATTATAGTTTCTTTAACAAATAAACTACAAAGATAAGAGAAATGGAAGGAAACCTTAGATTAAAAGAGATTTAAGAGATCTGTTAACCAATAGCAATGCATAGTTCTAACTCGTTACTGATTCAAACAAACATATTGTGAATAAACATTTGAGATCACTGGGGAAGCTCAAATAGTGACTCTTTGCTATTAAAATGATTAAAGTTAAATTGATAAAAATAAAATAGATATTTGCTAATAAAAATATTAAAGGGTGATAATAGCATTGTGATATTTACAGAAAAGTTTGTGTCCTTTATACTGAGATATTTGCCGATGAAATTATGTAATGTCTGGAAGTTGCTCAAAATATTCCTGGATGAGGGGCAAGTGAGTGGGTAGGTGTGTAGACGGAACAAGGTAGACTGTGAGTTGAAGCTGAGTTATGGGTATGGGGGGGAGGGAGAGGTCATTGTACTATTTTCCACACTTCTGCATATGTTGACCTTTTTTTAAAATAAAAGAGCTTAAAAATTTGATTATGTATTCCAACACTCCCTTTGGGATTGGAGTCTTTCCGTTAAGTGTCACCGTGTGTGGAGTGCGTTTGCTCCGGTGCGACAGGCAGTCGTCAGCCAACGTTTTGTTGTGTCCCCACTGATAACCTTCCTTCCCACCTGACGGCCTTGTTCTCCTTAGGAACTGTGACAGACAAGCGCAGGGCATCAGTCTCTCAGAGTTCAAGGTGTCTGTCTGGGCCCAGTCAATTCCCATGATAAAGTCAGCAATCATTGGTTACATAAACTGCTGGTGTGGTTGAAAAAGGGTGAAGTGGGGGTGTTATACACAGAGCTTCAGTGGGGGCACCTAAATTTTATCGCTAAACTGAGACATGGCAGTCCTAGGAGAAAAATTTGTAGCATTAAAGGCCACCTGAAGAAACAAGAAAAATATCAAATAAACAATCTAACTTTGCACTTAAAGAAACTAGAAGAAGAACAACAAACAAAGCCCAAAGTGAGAAAAAAGGAAATAATAAAGATCAGAATAGAAATCAACAAAATTGAGTAAAAAATGCAAAGGTCAATGAAACCAATAGCTGTTTTTTTGAGAAGATAAATAAGATTGACAAATCTTTAACCAGACTCATCAAGAAAAAGAGGGAGGATCCAAATAAATAAAAGCAGAAATGCAAAATGACAAGTAACAACTGACATCAAAGAAATACAAAAAATAGTAAGAAAATATTACGAATAAGTATATACCAACCAATTGGGCAATCTAAATGAAATGGTGAATTACTAGAAATATATAAACTTCCAAAATTGAATCAGGAAGAATCAGAAAATCTGAATGGACAGATTACAACTAATGAAATTGAAGCAGTGATCAAAAAACTCCAAATAAACAAAAGTCCTAGACCAGATGGGTTCATAGGTGAATTCTACCAAACACTCAAAGAAGAACAGACACTTACCCTTTTCAAACTATTCCAAAATACTCAAGAGGAGGACAGCATTATCCTAATTCCAAAACCAAGTAATGACACTAGAAAGAAAGAAAATTATAAGCCAATATTCTTGATGAATATAGATGATAAAATCCTCAACAAAATAATAGCAAACCAGATCTAGCAATACATTAAAAAGATTATACCCTATGATCAAGTGAGATTTATTTCAGGGATGCAAGGTTGGTACAATATCTGTCAATTAGTAAGTTAGAAACACCATACACACAAATGAAGGATTAAAATCACATGATCATATCAATTGATGCAGAAAGGATTTGATAAAATTCATCAGTCATTTATGATAAAAACTCTCAGCAAAGTGAGAATGGAAAAAACATACTTCATTATAATAAAGGGGACATACAACAAACCCACAGCTAACATCATACTCTATGGACAAAAATTAAAAGTGTTTCCCTTAAGATGGGAAATAAGGCAGGGATGTCTGCTTTCATCACTTTTAGTCAACACAGTACTGGAAGTCCTAGCCACAGCAATCAGACAAGAAGAAGAAATAAAAGGTATGCAAATTGGAAAGGAAGAAGTAAAATAGTTACTTTTTGCAGATGACATGATACTGTATATACAGAATGCTAAAGATTCTAGCACAACTCACTAGAACTGATAAATAAGTTCAGTAAAGTAGCAGGATACAAACTAAATATCCCGAAAGCAGTTGCATTTTTATGTGCCAATAATGAACTATCAGAATGGGAAACTGAGAAAACATTTCTATTGAAAATTGCATCAATGAAGATAAAATACCTAAATAAGTTTAACCATGGATGTAAAAGACCTGTACTCAGAAAATCATAAGACACTGAAGAAAAAAATCAAAGAAGATACAAATAAGTGGAAGCATATTTTGTGTTCATGGATAAGAAGATTTAATGTCAGTAAAATGTTCACACTACCAAAGCAATCTATAGGTTTGACACAATTCTTATCAAGATACCAATGGTATATTTCACAGAATTAGAACAAATATTCCAAAACTTTATACGGAACCACAAAAAAAAACCCAAACAACCACAGCAATCTTTAGAAAGAAGAACCAAGTTGGAGGAATCATAATACCTGATATCAAACTATACTACAAGGCCATAGTAATAAAACATCATGCTAGTGGCATAAAAACAGACATATTGATCAGGGGAACAGAATAGAGGGCCCAGAAATAAACCCATGTCTTTATGGTCAATTAATATTTGGCAAAGGGGGCAAGAACATACAATGGGGTAAAGACAGTCTATTCAATAAATGGTGTTGGGAATATTGGACAGATATGTGTCCCCTACCTCCCCCCCCAATAACAAGAAAAAAACTAGAACATTGTCTTACACCATACACAAGAATAAACTCAAAATGGATTAAAGACTTAAGTATAAGACTTGGAACAATAAAAATCCTAGAAGAAACATAGGCAGTAAAGTCTTGGACATTTCTCATAGCAATATACTTTCTGATAAATCTCTTTGGGCAAGGGAAGCAAAGGAAAAAATAAACAAATTTGATTACATCAAATTAAAAAGTTTTTGCACAGCAAAGCAAATCATCAACAAAATGAAAAGACAGCCCACTAAATGGGAGAACATATTCACCAATGATGCATCTTAGAAGATGTTAATATACAAAATTTATAAAGAACTTATATAACTCAACACCAAGAAAACCCAAGCAATCCAATTAAAAAGTAGGCAAAGGGCTTGAATAGACACTTCTCCAAAGAGGACATATAGATGGCCAGTAGACATATGAAAAGATGCTCAGTGTCACTAATTGTTAGAGAAATGCAAGTTAAAACCACAACGAGATATCACCTCACATCTGTCAGAATGTCAATAATCAAACAAGTGTTGGTGAGGTTGAAGAGAAAAGGGAACCCTAGCATACTATTGGTGGGAATGCAGGCTGGTGCAACCACTGTGGAAAATAGCATGGAATTTTCTCAAAAAATTAAAAATGGAACTGCTTTATGACCCAGTGATTCTATTTCTGGGAATATATCTGAAGAAACCAGAAACATTGATTCAAAAGAATATATGCTTCTTTATGTTCATAGCAGTGCTATTTGCAATAGCCAAGCTTTGGAAGCAGCACAAGCGCTCATCAGTATATGACTGAATGAAAAACCTGCACTACGTATACATAATGGAATACTTCTCAGCTGTTAAAAGAAGGAAATCTAACTTTTTGTAACAGCACGGATGAACCTGGAGAATATTGTGCTAAGTGAAATAAGCCAGTCAGAGAAAGACAAATACCATATGATTTTGTATATATGTAGAATCTAATGAACAAAATAAACCACTAAAATAGAAATGGACTCATAGATACAGAGGACAGACTGATAGGTGTCAGAAGAAAGGTGAAGGGATTAAGCAAAACAAAACATAGCTCACAGACACAGACAACAGTGTGGTGGTTATCGGAGGGAAGAGGGGGGCGGAGTAGAAGTGCATAAAGGGGATAAATGGTGATGGAAGGAGACTTGACTTGAGGTGGTGAACACACAATACAATACACAGGTAATGCATCATAGAATTGTACATCTGAAACCTATATGACTATGTTAACCAATGTCACCCCCCAAAATTTAATGAAAATAGTAAATTGATTGTAAGATCTCAGCACTCTTACTATAATAGGGATCTTTTGATTTCTATATATAGATGAACTCATTTGTGATTAGGGTGAAGATAGTTCATTAAAAAATTAAGTTACCATGTATCAGCCAAATTATCTATATACCCAGAATTTTATCTTTAGAGCCACATAGTGACAGATGGAATCTACACTGTGTGTATTTACAAACATACCTCCTCTTCACCACTTAGATGTGTAGCCTAGAAATTAAAATGCTGGATGCCTCTAAGGGAAAATGTTTGGAGCTACATGTTAGGGGAAAAAAAAATCTCAAGGTTGTTGAACATGTTGAAAAAAAGGGAAAATTTTAAACATCTTGCAGTTCAGTATAGAATGATGCTTATGGATTTGGCAAAAAGGACACAGAAAAATTGGTATGTTGATCATCTCATCAAATATTTTGAGTGTTCTGGGAAGGAAGGAAACCCGGGAGAGGTTCCTGGTACTGCTTAGGCGACGCGGACTCTTCCTGCACTGGTGTTGTGGCAGGGAATGAAATGTTAGGGTCTTAATGTGAGGTCCCGGGACAAGCCAAAAATTATTTTGACGTTCTCAGAAGAGAAGGAAAATGATGCGTCTTCTATGGGCTCATCAGATCCCAAGAGTGGCTTGGGGTTCACAGCAAACGAGTTGATGGGCAAACGCTGCTGCTTGGTGAGACACTGATGTGCTCACAATAGGTTGGAGGCTGCGCAGTGGACACTTGGAAGAGAGACTGAGGAGGAGGGTCCTTCTGGCTAAACCAGGGTCGCACGCAGCGCTGCTGCCCTTCACTGAGCCAGAGTCACGAACGGCACCGAGCCGATCACTGGGCTGCCCGGTTTGGCCATGGTTTTGACTAATTTATACCAATTACATTTCATACTGCCTTAGTACAAGTTTTATCTGTGATTCAAGCTTGCCTTCTCTAACCCCACCCCCACCCCGCCCTGGATAATTAGTACCATATTTTATCGTGTAGAAAGTGTGCCTACGTTTTTGGCCCAAACTTTCAGAAAAAAACTTTCGTTTTAATTTTTAAATTCAATTATTTATTTATTTATTTATTTATTTATATTTAGAAACAAAACTGACTATCATATTCCAGGGTGTTATTTTGCACATGGATATCACTATTGCTTTTTAGAGTTACACTTTTAATGCATAAGCATAAGTAAAAGAATTAAAGACATTTACATAGATATGGAATTAGTACTACCCATGTATAATGAGCATCCTTATTTTTCCCTAAAAATTTGGGCAAAAAGTGCGCATTATACACAACAAAATATGGTAACTTGGAGTCAACGGTAACATTACTTACAACTCATGAAAACACGAGTGTGTCGTGGTATTCGGTTGAGACAGTGGCCTTAAGAAGGCCCCCCTATAGTTTTACTGGATGAAAACATAATTTAATACTGCTAAGCGTGCTACACTCTGCAAGCCTAGCTCTCAACCCTTGTAAACAGTTGTGAGGAGACTTCCGTCTGGTCCTCTGATTTTATCACACAAGCTGCATTCAGCTTGAGCAAAAGCAGCCGACCGAAGACCAGAGGTCAGGTGATATCCCAGTTGCAGGGAGTGCGGAAGGCCAGAGCACAGTCTTCTGTTCCGCCCTGACCCACGTCGTGGCCACAGCCTCTGGGGTTTGTTTCGGGGCCCTGTGCTCCATCATCTAGCAATGTGTTCTTGTGCTGACACCTCACTGTCTTACTGACTGTTGTTTACAGTAAGTCCATTGAGGTGGACATGCCCTCTTTGCCTTGGAGCATAGCCACTAATAGGAAACTAGAAAAAGGCAAGAGAGGCCCAGAGAGGGTCCGTTCAGGGGCCTGAGGCACAGCTCGGGAAACAGGCCTGTATGTTTGACTGTGAGGAGGAGAGGGAGAGTCAGATCATGTCACTGCCCTGCTCCAAACTTCCAAACTTCTCTCGCCATCCCCCGCACCCCCCCCCGCGCTGAGATTCCAGGTCAACTCCAAAGCCCTGGAGGGAGTGGCTGACCCCCTGCTCTGTGAGGGCAGGGTGGGTGGGTTCGTGGGTTGGTTTTAGGGTCCGTTTGCTTTATGGATGTAGCTTTAGAGCCTAGAACAGTGCCCTGTGCACAGTGTGTACGTGCGGTAATGGTATTTGAATAATTGAATTATCGTAAAGTTTAGAGTTGGAGATAAGGACATGTGGTCTCTTCTTACAAGCTGTGTCCACACAGAAGGCCCTTTCGTGAAGTCTCTGGTCAAGAACATTCTAGTTGCTTCTTTGTGTGTGACTGTGGGTGGTTTCCCCCTTTCTTCAAGAGTGGCCTTTTCCATTTTTAAACTTTGTTCGTTAGAATTTAGTCTTTATTTTTCTCCAATTTTTGCTTGAAGAGGTGGATCCTCCTATCCCCACTGATGGGGATGGATGTGGCTCTGGACAATTAATTAGTTGACTGTGCCGAAGAAAATTGGGAACAGGATGGATACGCCAGAGGAACCTCAACCCCAGGGTTTGGTAAGTGGAGTGACCTGTGACCTACAAATGGTGCTTAGAGGTGGTTCCTGGATCAAACTGGTTATTTTTTCGTGTGGTGGCAGAATTAGAAAGCTCCTTTCTTCTCATGTGAGAGCTACATGTTTGTTACTCAAACCTGTATATATATGTGTGTATGTGTGTGTGTGCACTGATAGGTATATGTCTGGTACCCTGAAGCATCTTCAACACTTTCAGTTCCATTTAGCTGAGAACTTAAGCTGTGTGTGTGGAATAGGGGTGACATTTCTGGGACATGTTGCCACTAACAAAGCTAGA
Organism: Anoura caudifer; assembly: GCA_004027475.1. NCBI lineage: Eukaryota > Metazoa > Chordata > Mammalia > Chiroptera > Phyllostomidae > Anoura > Anoura caudifer. Next base: position 80,717 of record PVKU01003532.1, on the reverse strand, counting down.
TTCAAAGAAGGGTCAAGAGGCAAGGAGTCTAACCTTACACAGCAAACAAAGCATCTGCTCCCACTGCGAATGAGCACAGGTGCATGAGGTCTGTCTAGAAGGTATCCAGCCATGTAATGTAAAAAATAGAGACACTTATTGAAGAAGATACAACATACAAGAAATATTGTGCAAAGGACAATGATGTGTCTGTCGCCTTCAAAGTAGTCACCTGGGGACCTCACACAGTTCTCCCAGTCACCATCAGCTACCCCATTGTATTTTCCTGAATCTCATCAATGGTCTGAAATCTCTTCCCTTTCAAAGGTGATTTCAGTTTTGAGAAAAGCCAGAAGTCACAGGGCACCAAACCTGGGCTATAGTGGGGCTGAGCACCTGGGTGATTGGATGTTTCACCAGAAATCTCTGCTTGAAATGTGATTCATGAGTGGGCACGTTGTTGTGATGAAGCTGCCAATCACCCGTGACCCATAGCTGTGGCCTTCTGAATCATCTGAATAGTGCCTTCGAGGAATGTTTAAGCTTAACACAAAATTTGATGCAGATTCATTGCTCTCCTCCCTCAGTCATTTTGAATGTGACGGCCACACAGTACACATGCTCACTCAATGTTGTCTACTGCCCCTACTCACTGGTATAATGAAGTCATCATTGTTCATGCAGGTGCATTCCATTCCACTCCTTGGCTGCCAGGTTACATCGATGTCACGCAAACTCTTTTCATTATTAACAATGGCTGAACTTTTTCCAGACAGACTTCGTAAATTTGGAGACTACTGGAAAGCATTCTGAGGAAATAGAAATCACTTTTCTCACCACCAAAAGGGAACCTCTCTTAACACTTTTGCATCTTACCAGAATTTTCCCATTGGTGCATGTTAAAATATAACATTATATCTGAATACTTTCCTAAGTCATTAAATATTCGTGGAGCATCTCATCTTTAAGGACAGCATGGTAATGCCATGTGCGCACATGCCATGGTCCCGGCAAACATTGCTTCCATGCTTCGTGAGGGAAGGGCTCTGCCTTCTAAAATGTTCCTTTGTCTCATGCTTTGTACTCAATAAATATTCATTGAGCGGATGCATGCATGAACAAGCCATTTGATGTTTAGGAGGTTGCCAATGAAAAAATATGGATAATGCTTTAATACCTACACTCACAGAAAGCAAATCTTTGTGCTCATATCTGATTATTTTATTAAGATGAATTCCTAAATGTTTAATTGCTGAGTAGAAGGGTAAAGAATCCAGCTTGGATGGAGATCGTGTCCCCCATTTTAAGCACTGGAGATGGCTGGCGAGATGGGCCCTAAGTCAATGTAGGGCCAAGCTGTGAAGTGCAGTCCGACCTCCTTTCACGAGCAGATGGTGTCACAGCTGACAGTGACATTTGAATTCCAGGTTGTATTCAGAGAAGAGTATTAAAGCCCAAGCCTGGGTCTAAGGGTCACCTTTGCTGGGCTTTCACGGCCCTCCTCCAGACCCATGTGGTACACCCTCTGTGCACCCTCTGTGCACCCTCTCGCCTACAGCACTCTGGTTCTTATTGCAGCCCAGGCCACCATCTCCTGACCGGGTGTGAATCCCCAGTAGCAGGAAGTGCATTGAACTCACCTTTTGGTTCTGACTTCCTGGGACCTAGGATACATAATAAGCCCTAATAAATGATTTATGAATAGTTGCAAGAATGTTAAGTGCAGTAGATATTTATGTGCATGATGCTTGCAGATGCCTAACCTTCAAAAGCTGATATCTTGAGGCATTTGTCAGATCCCTAATTTGCAGAAGTGACCTGGATGTTATAATTTCCCCACAAACTGCAGGTGAGTGAGGCAGGACCAGCTCTTCAATGTATCAGAATTCTGCTCTGGCCTCTTCTGCACTAGGTCCACACTAGGTTCTTAGACAGGAAGCCTAGGTTTGATAAGAGAAGTCCCACTGTCTGGTCAGTCCTATTTCCTGTGAATTTGGAGGGTTGTGCAAATGCCCTGGGGCTCTCCTGGTTGCAGGTAGTGAGGCTTCCTCCATGGGCCCGACCTGAGGCCTGCAGCACAAGATGGGGAAGCACTACCTGGTGTGCCAGCTATGCCTAGTGGCCTTGTTGTTCCTGAGCCTTCTGCTCCGCCTTGGTTACTGTTCCTGCTGAGCCACGGGGAGGGCAAGGACAGCTGTGAGCTTGTGTGAGAGGCAGGATCCCTGGGGCCCGGGAGGCAGTGGCATCTGTTATTAGTGGGAAATTCCAAGAGAAGGTGGGTCTGGGAGACTGGAGCTGTGCCTGCAGAGTCCACGTGCCCTTCTTCCTTCACCGGGAGATTCAGCCCTTTGCCAACGTTGGTGGCTCAGGGTGGATTTTATTTCAGGTGATGGCACTCACCTAACAGGGATATATCACCCCTGTACCATGCAGATCTCAGCTTCAGGCTGTGGGAGTGCTCAGACTGGCTCCTGGTGACAGCTTCTGTAAGTCACCAGCCCTCTGGCTTCTGCAGGGCCTGGCAGTACCCAGGTGGTGAGGGTCTGAGTGGCCAGTCCCCAGAGGTGGGAGAGGTTACCTTCCTGGGGGTCCTTCACTCAGGTTCAACAGTCCCATGTGTCTGGGGGCAGGGAAAGGAGAGCCATTGGGTACCCTGTCTAGAACAATAGTCAAGGATATGAGTGGCTTTTTGTTCCCAGAGCAGGGTGCATTTTTGTGGACAGTGATTCATCACAGGACATGCCAGCAGCAGAACCACGGCATGTCTGTGCAGTTTACGAGGACTGGGACACAGGCTCCCTGGCTGGAACTCACACAACCCTGAAAGGGGGTGAGGTGGGGCATGTGGGTCCCGTACCCAAGAGGAGAAAACTGAAGCAGGTTGGTTTCATGACTGCTGAGCAGCAACCGCCCCGCAAAGGATGGTGGGGTGAGAGCTCGGGCCCACGTCCTCTGACCTCTGGGCCCCAGCTCCCTGCACTGAGGCTCCCTGCTTCCATCTGTCAGAGATAAGCACAAGGAGCATTTGCTGATACGCAGAGAAGTTTGTGGAATGAACACAATCAGGGAAAACTTTAGCAGAGTTCATGGACATCATGTGTAAGCATGTGGGGATGATTTTTGTGAGGCCGGGCAGCAGAACCACAGATTCCAGGACATGAAAACTGTCATGTTATGATTCTCTGGGGAGAGAAGTCACAACGTGAGAGTGAAGCAACGATGGAAGGCAGCATAGGACTCCTGACCAAGGGTGATGTGGGCGTCCCGGGCTGTCAAAATGTCAGGAGTGGGACAAATCCGAGTGGACTGCAGGGAGCGAGCTGGTAGGTCTGAGCCCGAAGGGCCTTCCAGGCAGGTGAGATGGGACCTGGGAGTCAGGACTGGGCCCTCAAGCTGCGGGTGGGCCGCTGCACCCACTGTTGTCAGTGTGTACTAACCAGTTCAGAAGTGGCTTCCATCCCATGTAGTGGAAGCACAAGGGAAAGGGAGGGGAGAGGAGAGAAAAACAGGACTTTGGGAAGAAAATAATCACCAAGAAGAGGTGAGGAAAAGAGAAACGGGGAAAAGAAGAAAAGAGAGACGTGCCCAGGCAGTTCCTGAAAAGCCTTCTGAAGAACGTGTGAAAAGGAGAGTCGGGGACCAGCTGCAGATGGGCCTGGGCTGTGCAGGCTGGGCAGTGTCTCCTGCTGACCAGGGCAGGTCGCTGCTGGCACCTGGTGAGCTGAGGTGTCAGCCAATGAGGGCTTAAGATATGACCCTTTTCAGGGACTCCCTCCTTCCTCTCCTTTGCAGTGTTTATGGGCTGTCTGCTCAGTGCTCTCTGTGAGGGCCAGCACAGCCACCATGATAAAAGAAACCAAGGGCTGTGGAATGGCGGTGGGCTGCACTCGGGCCCAGCCTGTGTGCTCCAGAACCCCTCTTCTACACCCTTTGAACAACAGCATCTCCCTGGTGGGGCTGCTGTGGGCAAAAATAAAAAAGAATCCTGCCGTTACATGTCACAGGGATCTGCTGCTCGGCTCATGTGGCCTCCAGCCCCGGCTTCCCGTGGGCATCTGTCCACCGTGCTCCTGTTTGCCAGCACCTCCTTTGCCTGCCACACCTGTGACTGCAGAGACAAAGCAGAAGCTTCAGATGCAGCTCCGGCCCCCTCCTGCCTGTTCACCTGCTCCCACGTATGGGGGTGTCCCTTCTCCTGGCGGTGGCCATGCCTCTTTCCACTGTACCTTCAACTTCTGTTTCTCTCTGGGGCATGTCCTTTAGCATTGCATTGGGCTAAAACCTCTTTCATCCTGAAAACTCCTCCTCCCTGGACCCCAGGGCCTGCACTCTTCCTTCACCCCCCTTGTCTAAGCTCTGTTCTCTTACTGCTCTCTCTCTCCTGTTCCCACAGCAAAACTGCTCTTGTTAAGGTGCTTGTCTTTAATGCAGTATATACTTCCTATCTTGATCCCATTTCATCCCTTGGCAGCAGCTGGTTGTCCCCTAGGAGGGATGCTTGTTCTTCTGAGTTGGATGGTGAGAGATGAGATTCATCTTCCTTTTCTCTTCCTTCTCAGTCTTTCTGCTCCCTCCTGCCCTTTGAATGTTGGCCTTCCTCATGCTCTGTCCCAAGACCATGCCTTCTTCTCACAGTTATCCTCCTTTCCCGAGTGACTTTGAGGGCTTTCAGTCACCCCCCAGACAGATCTTCTTGGATGGCCCGCAGACGGCGAACATGCACGATGTCTAGATCGGATCTTACCTTCCTGCAGACATGTGCTGCCTCAGAGAGAAACACCACCGTCCATCCAGCTGCCCAAACCAAGAGCCTCTCCCTGCCTCTGACCCCCATCTCTCAGCCCTCAGTCTGGTGATTCTGCTACCTCTCAGCACTTTTCTCCCCATTCCTTGTATAGTCCTTGGCATATAGAAAGTGCTCAGTAAATGATGAAATGAATGAAAAATAAACAAGGTAACATATGAGAAAGTGTTTGTCACATAGAAGTTGCTCAGAACACATACCTATTTAGTTATCCAGGGTGGTGAACACATCACTGTGAAGCATAGCTGCTTAAAGTATTTTTATGACCTCTCATGGTTTTCTGGGGCCAGGAAGTTGGGAGCAGCTTGAGGTGGTGCTGGCTCAGAGTCTCTGATGAAGTTGCAGCCAGATTGTGGCTGGGCCCAGGCCATCTCAGAGGCTCTGGCAGTCACAAGTGTGGTGTCTGCGCTGGGAAGGGGCAAACAGCTGGAGCTCCTCGGGCACCTCTTAACCCCTCTGTGGTCTCTCCACACGGTGTCTCTAGCATGGTAGCTTCTGGTGGCTGCACTTCTTTCACAGCAGCTCAGGGCTCCACAGACAGAGGGCCATGAGGACACTGTGTCACCTTTTCTAACTATTGCTACTGCTGCACTATGCTCATTAGAAGCAGGTCTCCATGGCTCACCCATGTTCAAGGGTAGGGTGATTAGACAGCATTGCTTCATGGAAGGAGTGTCAAAGGACTTGTGAACTTTAGAAAAAGAAATTTATATACAGTAAACTTCAGTTTTATTTTTGGTGTGCAAACCTAGGTGTTTTTTTTTTTTATTGTTGACACTATTATAGATGTCCCCCATTTTCTCCCCTCCTTTTCCCCCTCCACCCAGCCCCTGCCCACCCCACTCTCCTCCTTCACCACATTGTTGTCTGTGTCCATGGGCTTTGCATTATGCACATATGTTCTGTGGCTAATCTCTTCTAGTCTCCCCTCCCCCCTCCCCTCTGAGACCTGTCAGTCTGTTTCATGGATCTATCCATGCCTCTGGTCCTATTTTGTTCGTCAGTTTATTTTGTTCATTAGATTCCACACATGAGTGAGATCAAACCTATGAGTTTTAATGCATACATAGGTTCTTGTAACTACAGTTAAGTCCTCACTTAATGTTGTTGATAGGTTCTTGGAAACTGCACCTTGAAGTGAAACTACGTACAGTGAAACCAGTTTTACTAGAGGCTAACTAATTTTAGCAAGAGTGAAGTTCCTATGGCATATTTCTGGTCACAGAAACATCATCAAACTTCTAAAAACCCAAAACACTTCTAACAGCGAACATTGAAATAAATGTGAGCTCTATGTACATGTAAGAAAGCTTAATAACAACGAGAGAATTCTTTCCCAACCCACTTTTCCAGGTCAGGGCTGGGGTGGCTGTAGCCAATCCCAGCAGCTCAGGGCCCGAGGCAGGAGCCCACCCTGGGCAGATACCTGCCCATTGGAGGGTGCATCGCCCACACCTCACACTCAGACTGGGACAAGGCAGATATGCCAGTTGACTTAACCTGCACATTTCTGGGATGTGGGAGGAAACCAGAGTCCCCAGGGAAAACCCATGCAGACGTGGAGAAAACGTGCAAGCTCCACACAGACAATGCAGCTGAGAATTGATTTTTTTTCTTCATCAACTTTATAACAAAAGGATGTTGAATGAAATGACATTATTCGATGGCCTGCTGTACCACACAGGATACAGAAACATTCCAGCAACCTAAAGAATTCCCTAGGGCTACCCATTTGTAGCCAGACATTCCCTGGCAACCAGGGATCTGTTCTCTCTCCTTATGGCGTTGCTTTTTTCCCAGAATGCCATATAAATAGAATCATTCAGTATGCAATCTTTAGAGACCTGCTTCTTTCACTCTGAATAATGCCCCTGAGATCCATCTAAGCTGTTGCGTGCATCAGTGGTCCATTCCTTTTCAAAGCTGAGTGCATGCTATGGATGTGCCAGTTCATTGATCCGTCCACTCCGTGAAGGGCATTTGTGTTCCTTCTGGTTTGGGGTGATTACAAATAACACTGCTGTAACATTTGACCTCGAGGCTGCATCTCTCAGCCACTGTGTCATACCCGTTTTTGCCATCCCCATTTACGTAGAGATTTTGTGTGAACATAAGTTTTCATTTTTCTAGGATAAATACCTCGAAGTGAGATTGCTTTCTGGCAGAGAATTCCTTGGCACTCTCCTGAGCCGGGCTATCAGGAGATTTCCACTTATTAGGCAAATTACTCTGTGTCAGAAGAATTCATTACTTGAGTCTTTGGGCTTCAGAGTATAAGCACCTTCTAAAACATTGCCCTCAGAAAGGACCATTCATTTAACAATTGCTGTTGGTTTATTTGACCGTTCCTTGTTCTTCAGCCTTTGGAGGCCCTTTTGTGGATGAATTGGGAAGGGTGAGGCGAAGCCTTGGGTGTCCCCCGTGTCACCCAGCACTCACTCTACAGCCTCATTCCACAACTTTACAAAGGGGCAGTGCCTGTGATAGAGCCGTGTGGGAACAATTTTCAAACCTCATGGAGCACAGGTCATCAGAAATTCTGTCAGTTGGCAAAACGCCATAAATAAATGAAGCAGCAAGCAGCACTGGAGAAGGCTAGTGTATGAAAAATGCACTTTGATCATTGGGCATAGAGACGAAGTAAGCAGTCATGGGGGTATGTGGCCAGAAGGCTGTAGTTCTCTTTGTATGTCAAGTCAGAGGACAGATCCGAAGTGAAGGAGGCAGTGGGAACAATGGGAGGGGGCGAAATGTTTAAACTCAGAGGCTACAGTATTAAAGGTCTGGTTTTTGAATGGGTTTGACCTTCTCTTTACAAAGGAGAGCTCAGTGTGCAGAGATTGCCAGGCCTCAGGGTGGCCCTTAGTGGAGAACGCCTTCATCAGGGCTTCTCGCACTTTCCATCTGTGCTTGGCCAGATGCTGCCTGGGGACCTGCCTGAAGTGCAGGAGCAGAGCCCTCCTTTAACTCCCCTTCTCTTCTGCAGGATTATCTGGGTACTTAGTTTCCTTAGGGTATCACAGTACATAAATTAGGTCAAAGGTTTAAAGAGGGGGAGTCCTGTTCACCGTTCCAAGTACCTTGAAAACCTGAGGATGTCAGCCCCTGTGACTTCTAGGCCCACACAAGGAAGTGAAATGTGGAATCACACCTGACTTCTGCTGAAGTCTTCACTCAGCCCATGTAGGTGTGAGTTCTTGCTCTTGGTTACATTCTCTGCAGTGGGCTTGGAAATCCAAGAAGAGGCCCTGCATGGATGGGCCTCGTTGTCAAGATCTCATAGGCCACGTGACACATGGGCTGATATTCTAGCCATAGGTATCACTTGATTTCTATGAAAAATGCATTCAGAGTTCTGGACTCAGACAACCAAGCCATAGCGAACTTTTAAATGCCACTTGTGTGTGAACTGGGGACTGTGCTCATGCAGGAAATTGTGACTGGCCCACGTGTAGCTGAGTTTCAGTAGACCCTTTAGTGTGTGTAAGGATGTTTAGGGCAGTGCCCCGTATCTGCCTCCCTGAAAAGTCTCTCTCTCTGTGTGTTTCCTGCTCGCCACCCATCTCTTTGGCTACTCAAGAGCTCTGTTTTCCAGATTCTGCCACCTGTGACCAAAGGCTTTCCTCTCTGAAATCTCAACTTAAGTCTGAGCTTCTTGGTTCTCTCGCTCATCCAGTGTGCAGAAGCTCACCAGGTTCTCTGAGAGATAAAAGTTGGGGGTGCCTGCAGCGGGGGCATGGGGTTTAGGTGGAGCTGGGGGCCTCTGGTGCATCCTGAGACTTTGACCTTCTCTTGTAACGTTAGAGTTTGTGAACAGCCCTTTGGTTGAAGGCCCAGCCTCACATTGGCAGTGAGGGAGGGCTTAGATGAAAGCCCAGGCCCCGTCTGTGCTAACATGTGCACCTCATTAGTTCCTGCCTTGCGCCTTGCCTGGAGAGAGGCCCCCGATCTGTGATGTCCCAGCGGACACCAGCAGGGCTCAGCTGGGAAAATTGCCCGGCACGTTGGCCATCACCCGGTTTTGAAAACATGATTTCGGTTCCTGATTTGGTGTGTGTGCCCCCTGTCTCCTCCTCAGTGCACTGTCCCCTGGTGCTATGACCTGCCAGGCCCTGGAGCGGCAGCTGTCTGCCTGCTGTGGCCGCACAAGCCAGGCTGCTGGTGAGACAGCCGTGAGTAAGACCAGAGCTAATCCTAGGCTGGGAGCGGGCGGGCAGAGGAGGGGCTGAGGGTTCTTTGTGTCTCAGGGCTCTGGTGTCTTTAAGCGTCTTTTCTTCCCCCACGCTCCCGCTTTCATTTTTGCCGAAGTTCCTCGGCCTGCCTGGTCGCTGAAGCAGAGCATGCCAGCTCCATTAAATGAACATTCGCAGTTCTACAAAGTCTAAACAGTTTAAATTTCATTTTTCTGGGCAGCGTTTGTCTGGTGACTAGAGTTTGCCAAAGCAGGACGAATCTGCGAGGGGGCAGAGATAGGCTTTGCCCACTGCACGCCCAGGACCATGCTGTGCTTCCGCCTCCTCGTGCGTGTGGGAGAGGATTGGAGCCCCTCACGAGGGCTCTGCCATGTTCAAGTTGTTCTCCTGCAAAAGTAGGGTTGCACCAATTCACCTGCATGAGCCACTGGGCTCAAAACCCGTGTGACATGGAGCGGGCCAGCTCTTTGGACTTACAGAGCTGTCTGTGTGTATTTTGGTCAGACTGTCCGTCCTTGCTGATTGAAAGGCCTTAGGTATCAGTAGTGTTTTAATAGTTCCCAATCAGTTTATTCAAGGCTCAAAGGAACCAGTGAATTGAGGACTGAACTGATCAGGCCAACTTCCCTACCTCTTCCCAGTGACCCACCGTTCTGCAGCCTAGTTCCTTCTAGGGTGTGGGGTTCACGTTTTCAGGTGAGGCTGCTGTTTATGTGTCTGGGATCAACACTGTCAGTGTATGAGAATCTATGATGTTCTCAGAGTCCATTGCTCATGAACCTGGGTGATTAGCTGTGTTAGTCATTTATATGTTCACTCAGTGCATTTTGATTAAGTGTCTGCTATGTGCCAGGCTCTGTTTAAAGCACTGGAGGAGCAACAGTGAACAAAACAGGTGAAAATCCTGATCCACGTGGAGCTTATACCCCAGTGGGAGAGATGCAGGGGGAGATAATAACTAAAATAAAATAGCCGGTTGCATTGCGTGTTAGGAAGTGATCCATGCTGGTCCCCTTGACCTCAGTTTCTTCATCTGCAAAATGGGAAAACGGGGCCAGACCCCAGCATTTGTTCCTTCCTCTCTTCTCTAGAGCTCTGTATGAATTTTTGACATTGCTTCATAAGGAGATCCAGTTGTCTTTCTTACCTGCAGGTATTCTTCATAAGACCACAGGAATCTTTCCAACAGTGTGGTTCTGTGTCACGGTTCTCTTTGGTGATGGTGGAGGTGTGTTTCTCCAGATTTCCAGTGGGTAGTGGTGCAACTCCATAGCCTACGCAGGGTGAGGCCAAAGTGCATTCCTGCTGTTGTGGCTTTTGCTGAGCCACGTGAGGCCTGTAGGGAAGCAGTCAGGTAAACTCAGAAATGGGCGTTCTCCTCTCTGTGGGTGTGCGGAGGGGCCTGGAGAGGCCAGGGAGTACGGAGGGACGCAGGTCTTCTTGGGCCACAGCTCAGCCTCCACAGCTTGTAGATAATGAGGCTGTGGAGTATTTTCTCTGTTTTTTTCTCTCCTGGGTCAGGGCTTTCTGATAATGGGACTACTGCTAATCCTCATTAATACGTATTATGCTTCTGGAATATGTAGAAATGCTGCTTTCCCTTCAGTTTGTTGGTTAATGCCAGTCACTGGGCCAGGTGCAGGGAATGAGAAGGCGAGGAAGTAGCAAATGCCCCTGGGCGGGGGGTGCTTCCCAGTGCCCAGGGCTGTGGGCCCCTGTGTGAGGTGCTGCCCACAGCAGCGGGAGAACCAGGTGGTGAACAGGCAGGGAGGGCAGTTTCCCACCCACCGAGAAGGGGAGTTTTTTCTCTGTTTCCTGTGTCTACGCTGCACAGAGTAGACGGGTGATGCTGTGTATTCTGGAGGCTTCCTCTGGTTGGAATGCCAGAGAGACAGCAAAGCCTTGCTGTCCACAGGACCACTCCCAGCGGCAGAGCCTCCTGCCTCTAGGACACACTCTCTTGAATGTGAATTGTCAACTTTCTGGATGTGAGCTTATGTGGTTTGGAAATAGGACCCAGTGTGAGTATGGCTCCTCCCACTTCTTTCTTGCTGAGGAATGGGGTGCTGGGCCCTGGAGGTGTGTGTGGTGGGTGAATGGGCGGGACCTTCTAAGATGGTGGAAAAGATTGGGGTGAAGGAAAGGTTGTGAGCGCATGCCAGGGTCCTGAGGTCAGGTATGAGGCTGGATGGTGGAAAGACTGCCCACTAGGCCGGGACAATGGGCCAGGGGATAGATAAATTGCTTCCTCTTGAGAGGGTAGCAGGGGGAGGGACATTTTGGAGAATCTCCTGGAGGGCAGTAAATTGTGCCTGTTTTTTTCACTTCTGAATCCCAGGTCAGCCCCTTCTTGTAGCTGGTGGGGCTGGAACAGGTGTGAGACAAGAGCAGAGGCACCCAGACGGGGCAGTGGCCTGAAAGAAAGAGCAGGTTTCACGGGGAGTTGGTAGGTTCTGTGTTGGGCACATTGAGTGGGAGCTTCGGGGTCCAACTGGCCACTCTCTTCTGTTACTGCTTGTCTTCAACACCTGGAGGCCTGTGTGCCTTCAGGAGGCATTTTCAGCCTCCAGTGACCTGGCAGGGTCCTCTCAACCCAGTCTTGTCCCTTCCCATTCTCTGTCTCTCCTGTTAAGCTTCAGTAATTTGACTGCTTTGGTTCCTCACATTTCTTGCTGCTTTCTTGCCTTGGCTTCTGCCTTCCCTGTGTCCCTCCCTCCATCTCCCCTGCCCCCGCCCCCTTCTCCTGGCTGGGTCATAGTCTTTTTTTTTTTTTTTTTAAATCCTCACCTGGGGATACCTTACTGATTTTCAAGAGAGAGGAGGTGGTGGTGGTGGTGGGGGGCGGGTTTGGTGGAGGGGGAGAGAGAGAGGGAGAGAGAAACATCAATGTGAAAGGGAAACATCAATTGGTTGCCTCCTTATACATGCCCCAATCTGGGATGGAACCCACAACCTAGGTATGTGCTATGACTGGGGGGACGGAACCTGTAACTTTTTGGTGTACGGAGCGACTCTCCACTCAAGTGAGCCACCTGGCCAGGGCAGATCATCTTTTTAAACAGTCTGCTTTGGCATTAACTCACTCATTTATCCACTGACACTCACTGCTGCCTGTTAAGTGCCAGATGCGGCTGCTGGGCGCTGCTGCTGCTCCCCTCCCGCCCCCGCGTTCCGGAGCGCTCCTGTGGCTGCTCCTTTGGCTTTCTGTGTAGTGCAGCAAGCATAAGGGTGTAAAGCATAGGCTTTGGATCCCACAGACGTGCTATCTTTCTGAGCTTCCATTTCCGCACCCATACAACGGGAGCCACCTCAGAGGGTGGTGTCGAGCCTTAAGGAGAATTACACCTGGACAGCAGTTAGCACAGTGCGTGGCCCACTCCAAGAATGGGAGGCGAGCCCTGCGGCTTCTGCGCCTTGCGTTATCGCGGGGCTGGGATTCCCTGACTGGGTCCCGTCCCTGGTGGGAGTCATGCTGCTGCAGTCAGGGTGGCTTCCAGAAGGAGGTAGGATTTAGTCAAGCCTGGAAAGAAGAGGTGAATTTGCGTGGGTAGGAAAGTGGAGAGTAGGCTGGAGGCTCAGAGAGACGGGGCGTGTGGGATGAACAGAGGCCAGCTGCTGAAGGACCCCGGATGCCAGGCCCTCGTTCTGGCCTTTGTAACCAGGATTTGGTTTATCTGTGATGAGTCGTGATGATCAGCAGACCTGGTGTCGTTTCAAGGCTTTCAAGAAAATTGAGAAATGCAACAAATATATTTTGAGTGTCAGATGTGGACTAAATACCCAGGGAGGTATTAGACAGTAGTGTCTGCCAGTTACTCATAATCTGAAAGGACAGCTAAATTAGCAATCACGATCTTGTGTAATAAGTGTTATCATTGATGGCTGAAAATGTTTATGGAGAAATGGGTTCAGTACCCTTAGAATACTCCCCTGAGAGAGCTGCTGGGTATCTCTGCATTCCAGGGGTCAGGGCCCTGGGACGCAGGGCAGGAGGGCTAGGAGCTGCCCCAGGTGGTGAAAGCCGGGAAGCAGGAGGGGAGGTGGGAGGTGG
>PVKU01003532.1:0-67590 GCA_004027475.1 Anoura caudifer | reverse complement strand
TGTGACCAAAGGCCTGTGCCATTGGATGTTCTAAGTTTGGCATTCCAGCCTGCTTTCCATCCCACGATTCCGTGACCAGCCACTTCGTGCTCATTTGCAGTCGTCCTCATTTATATATTCAAATATATAAAAGCTAACAGGCTAAAAGAGGAAAAGTCATAGGTTCATATTATATAAAATAATATTTGATATAGTATATACCCCTAGTAGGGGGAAAAAGCCTCTTTAGCAAGCTCGGACCTCCACAAATGTAGACCTTGATAAATGATATCTCTTTAAAAACAGAGCAAACATATTTCATGGTAAAATGCGGAAAGCCCCACAGGCGGACTGAGACATGGAGATCAGTCACAACCATTCTTTTCAACGTGGTGCGGAAGTCCTGGCAGGCACAATCAAGGGAAAAGGTGTGAGCATTTGACAGACAGAATAAAATTGTCATTTGTAGGCATCATGATTATATACAAAGATTATTCAAGATGATCTAGTGTTCAACAGTTAGAATTAATGAGAGAACTTAGCAAAGGCACTGGATATAGGGTAAGCATGCAAAAATCAGCTATTTCTGTATCACAGTGACAAAATTAGAAAATAAAAATGACAAGACTAAAATCATCTGGTATCTAGGAATACATTTGACCAAAGGTTTTCAAGACCTCCACTTAGAACATGGAAAGATATTTTTAAAAACCAAATTCAGCGAGAGAGGTGCAATGTACATAAATTGGAAGATACAAACGATATTGCAGAGATTCAATTTATCTCAAGTTGATACATGTAGTTCTAATTAAAATCCCAGTAGATTTTGTTTGTTTTTTTGTACAAATGGACAAACCAATTCTAAAATTTGTGCGGAAATAGAAAAGGCCAAAGATAGCCAAGACGGTCTTGAAAATGAGCAAAATTTAGAGGATTCATACTGCTGTATATCAAGACTTGTTTTAAAGTTATAGTACCAGGAACATGGCGGTATTGGTGCCAGTGCAGGTAACCGGGCCCTTGGAAGAGCACAGGACTCAGAAACAAACCCACATGCACGTTGGTGACGACAGAGGCGATGCTGCAGTGCAGCGGGGACATGTCAGTCCTTTCAGCAAACAGCGCCACATTACATGGACGTCGCATGGAAATAAATGAATCTCGCCCCTTATTCAAAACTCAGTTCTCTATGGATCATAGATCTAATGGTGAGAGGTAAAACAATAAAGCCCTCAGAAGATAACAAAGAAAAATATGTCCACAACTTTGTATAGGCAAAGGTTTTTAGACAAGACACAAAAAGCCCTAGTCATAAAGGAATAGATGTGATAATTTAGAGTATATTATAATTAACATCTTCTGTTCATCAAAAGACACCAATACAAGTGAAAAGGCAAGTCACACAATGGGAGAAGATATTTATGTTCTATCTGTATGTTTGTATGTGTGTATGTGTGTATTCAACAAAGGACTCATTCAAAATATATAAAGAACCCCTACTCCTACTAAATAAAGTAAGAAAAGACTAATAGAAGTATGGGCAAAAGAACAGGAACTCTAAGATGACATTCAAATGGGTGATAGCCTTTATTCATCAGGGACATACGAATTAGAACCATAGAGATACTACTGCACACCCACCAGAATGGTTAAAATTGAAAAGTATGATACTACTAAGGGTTGGTGAAGACGTGGAGCCAAAGGAACACTCACATATGCACTTCTAAATATTCTTTCATGGCTGCAAAGCTGAACATTTGCATGCTGTCCGACCCAGCAATTCCATACCTAACTAGAGACACAGAGGATATGTATACTTACATGCCCCAAGAGACATAGTAACAATGTTCATAGCAGTAGTCTCTGTGACGGGGAAAACTGAAACCATGCACTGTTCATCAGCAATGGGGCAGATAATCATAGTCCCAAAATAGAATATTATGCAGCACTGAAAAGGAATGCATTATCACACCCATGTAATAACATGGGTAAATCTTACAAGCATATTGTTGAGTGAAAGAAGCTAGTTACGGGAGAGTACCTACTGTCATTTATATCAAGTTCAATTACAGGGAAAGCTAATTTATAATTTTATAAGCTAAGATAGCAGTAACCTTTGGTGAGAAGGGGGTTTTGGTGGCTGGCTGAGGCCTTTGAATTGCCGGTAACATTTTATTTTCCTATCTGGGTGGTGGTTACATGGGCATGTTCACTGTGAAAATTCATTGCTCGGTGCACTTTTCTATGTGTTATTCTTAAATAATACAGGATTTATTTATAAAAATGCAGACGATGGAAGCAACTGGTATAGATCTCCTGGCTTTTGCCATTTGGGAATTGGCTATGTGGAAAAGAGGGAGGTGACGATAATGTCCCGAATGTTTTTCATGCACTCTGGTGTCAAGATTGCCCAGTGGCAGATCTACCCCCATCGCCGAGCACAGTGGGTGCTTCAGCATTGTGGTCTCCGAGGACCAGACAGCAGTGATAGAGCCACTTCCGTGTCCCCTTCTTGCCCTTGGTGACCTGAGAGCTCCACTGTCTCTGCGCATCCGCAGTGGATGATGCCGGCCGCGTGCGCAGTGCTGCGGGCAGCAGGGAGGAAACCGGAGGCAGCTTTCCTTCATGCTTTCTCTCCCCCACCCCGTCTTTTCCTATTTTGCTGCAGACAGTTGGAATTCTTGCTGGGGAGCCCACACCCACAGATGAAAAAGACAGAAGGACATTTATTTTTAAAAAAAGGACAGATGTAAATTAGGATTTTGTAGACGGAGACACAAATGCTAAGACTTCATAATGTAGTAGAACTTAGACTCTGTGGGCAGGAGAGAGGGCTTCTTTGAGAAGGCAAGAATTCCGTTTTTTTTAGAAGCTGAATGAAAAGATGTTTTAAAAACTTCACACAGGGGATGTTAGGGGCTGAACGCTGTGTCCTTCCCCCTCCCCCATTCACTTGTTGAAGCTCTTACCTTCCTGCGAGGATGGTACTTGGAGGTGAGGTCTCTGGGCAGGACTTAGATTTAGGTGGGGTCGCAGGGTGCGGCTCCATTATGGGAGTGGTGCTCTTTTATCTCCCTAGCAGGGACCTTGTGCCCTTACAAGGAGAGAAAGTGACACAAGAGGTCCCTCTCTGCACACACACAGGCATGCACCCACACACCAAGGAAGGGCCACGTGAGCTCACTGTGAGGTGGGGGAAGAGGACCCTCACAAAGAAGCGGATCTGCCGGCACGTTGATCTTGGGCTTCCTAGCCCCTGTGAGAGAGGTGCATTGTTTAAGTCCGCTGCTACCGTGTCACAGCAGCCTGAGCTAAGACAGGGAAATAAATTTCACCGTGTTTAACAGCTTTGACCCTGCAACCTGGAGCACAGTTGCCTCGTCCCTGAGGGCGTTTGTGGCCTGCTATTGGCTGGGCCACTCAGCAGCCCAGGCACGTCCATCTTTTGTGAAATGGTGGTCAAGTGGAAATAAAAAATGACCTGCGTGCACGCTGGAGTTTCAGTCTGACCCCATCTTGGAGGTGGGAAAGTCAAGGACAGAAATGAGAAACACTCAAGTTTAAGGGAACTGAAAGATTCAAATTATGCATGCCTATGCCATAATTAGGTTGGCTTCCAAAGTCAGGGTTTCCTTTTAAATTCTGCTTGTTGTTCATCTAACCGAATTAGTTAAAAACCCTATTAACTCCTAAAAAATGTTCTAAAATAATTTTCTCTTGATCCTTAATTATTGCTGCTTCTCATGTGTCAGGTCAGAGTTGAAAATTCTTCTCTGTGGTTTAACAGGCAGTGTGTTTCAATGGTGTAGACTTTTCCCCACGTATTTCACACTAATAAAGGGGTTCAAATTGCTCTGCTTCTTGAGAAAATAATACTGAATTATCCGGTTTGCGAAAAAGTCAGAAGCTTGTCACTGCCTCTCGCACTCTGCTGTGTCTCTGCTCTGGGATGCGCAGTTTTCCTCCAGCCATTCAAGAGTTTGCCTCTGCAGCGGCCTGTTATCTGCTAGGCAGCCAAAAATAGACACAGAATCAGTTACTTTCCGTGGCATCTCTGTAAAGTATGTCACGAGGGTTTCTCTGAATTGGGAGATTTTCCTGCTAATTTGGGAAGTAGCTGAGCACACTGGGAGAGGGCCCGTGTCACCGCAGCCCAGGTGTCTCTCTGCTTCCCCAAAGCCTGTCTCTCTCCACAACAATGAGGAAACTGTGGGATCCAACACCTTTATTTAAGCAAATATTTTTAATCATTGCATTCATTAAAGGTAAGTAAAATCCACTGTAGCAGTGGCACAGCCCTAGTAGAGTTTTTGTGAGGATTGGGTGAGTTAATACATGTGTAGCATCTAGACGGTGCTTGGAACACAGTAATTTCTCAGAGAATGGTCAGCGATGCAGAGAGCGAGCTAGCCACTGCTACACACTATGCCTACGAAACCTTGACTTTTCACAATAGTTCTGCAAGGTAGTATTTCCTGTTTAATTGATAAGGAAGAAGGCGCTCAGAGAAGCTCCGTAATTAATTTAAGGTCACATAGCCACTGAATGGAACCGCCAGGGGCTAAATCCAAGTCTTTCTCCACCACCACCATCTTCTGTCTATGACTATTTCTCATACTGGAGTCTGAGCCTCCCAGAAGGTTTGGGAAATTTTTGTGGGGGGTTGTCTATGATTTCCTAGTTTGAAAAATACTGCTTTATGCAAGAGGTTGACCAGCAGTTTTCTATAAAGTGCCAGATAGTGTTCTATGCTCTACGGGTCATACACTCTCTGTTGTCACTACCCTCCTCTTTTGCTGCAGCTCACACTATAGGCAGTACTTAGACAAATGCATGTGTCTATGTCTCAATACAACTTTATCTACATGCACAGGTGATGGGCTGGACTTAGCCTGCGGGCTGAAGTTAGCTGACCCCTGCTTTCTTCCCGCTGCCTTCTGTTCTCCTCAAGCTCCCACTTCCTAGGGGGTTCTCACTTCTCTGTCGACAGCATCACTGTCTTCCTGGAAGTCTTCGACTTTATCAGCTCAGTTGTCAAAGTCCCACATTCTACTAATGCTTGAGTGCCTGCCCTGTGCTGGACACTGGGGATGGGGCAGTGGCCAGAACGAAGTTCCTGACTTCAGGGAACTGACATTCTGGCGGGGAGACAGACAGGTGTATGCCACGTGGTGAAGGGCAAGGAGAATAAGGCAAGAGGTTGGACAGTGACAGAGCTGCTGTTTTATATGGAACAGTGAAGGAAGGACTTTGAAAAGGTGACAATGGGGCAGGAGCCTACAGGAAGGGAAGGAAGAAGCTCCATGGCTGTCTGGAGGAAGAGTGTTCCAGGCAGAGAGAACAGCAAGCACAAAGGCCTTGAGGCAGGTGTGTGCCTGGAATGTTTGAGGAACATCCAGGAACCCAGTGCGGCTGGAGGGCAGTGAGTGAGGGAACAGTGGTGGGAGCAACAGACTGAGAAGGGGCAGTTCACGCAGCCTTGTAGGTCACCCTAGAACTTTATAGTGGTCAGCCACAGAGAAGTTTTGAGTTTCATGATCTGACACACACACTACAAAGGATCTCTTTGGCTGCTGGGTGAAGCGAGGCTGTAGGGCAAGTGGGGGTAGATGCCAGGAGACTCATTTGGAGGATGATAGTGGAAGAAGCCCAGAAATTCTGAATATGTTATGAAGTTGGAGCCACATGCTTTCCCAACAGATTTCAGTGGGATGTGGGAGGAAGAGAGGGATCAAAGCCGACTCGAGGTTTTAGACAGAGCAGCTGGAAGGGCAGAGCTGCCCTTGCTGAGATGGGAGGACTACAGGAGAGCAGGTTTGTGGGGAAGGAGAGAGGTCAGTTTGAATGTATTATGTTGGGGCTGTCTGTTGGATATCCAAATGCAGGTGTCGAGTAAGCAGTGGATTTTCATCTGGTGTTTAAGTTGGGGCTATACAGTCGGGAGTCAGCAAAAGATGGGTGATCTTTAAAGTCGTGAGCTGGCTGGGGTTCCCCAGGGAGTGACTGCAGAGAAAGGGTGGGCTCAGCTAGAGACCATTACCAACCACGTTTCTGCCCTCTGCAACTTTCGGTACATCTGGAAAGCCTGCCAAGGACTGTGGGCCCTCTGACCTGTGCAGTCAGCCCTGGTCTGCCCTCTGACCTCTCTGTGTCCCACCGTTCACCCTCACTGTGCACACAAGCAAAGCAGAGTGAAGTTCTGCTCTCTCTTTGCCTGCCGAGTCTCCATGGTTCTTCCCATGCAGGGAACCACTCCCTCACACAACACTGTGTAATCTACAGGTAGCCGCTGTGCCTCAGGCATGAGGAAAGTCCAGAGAGAGGTAAATTGTTGTAGTGTGAAGACCCGTGATGAAGAAGAAGGTGTTGGAGATGTGACCAGAGGCCGGCTATGGCCTCACAGTCTGGTGGCTGCTGTGATGGGGGGCGGGGTGGTTCAATAATACAAGGTCATATTAGGGAGACACAAAAATGAGGGAATAGAGACTTCCGGCCAAAATGGAGGCATAGGTGGACAAACTGTGCCTCCTCGCACAACGAAAATTAAAGACAACAAAGATTTAGAAACAAGAAAACCACCAGAACTGATAGAAAAATTGAACTGTATGGAAGTCCAACAACCATTCATCCAGACCGGTAAGAGGGGCGGAGTCGCGGCAGGAAAAAGTGGAGGTTGGTGGACTGGGGCATGCAGGCAGTAGCGGCTGGAAGATCCTAGGCATACAGGTGGCAGTTAGCAGGCCCCACGTGCACAGGCAGTGGCTAGAGGAACCCAGGCACGGGGTGGCAATGGTGCAGACCCAGTGAGGCCACCCAAGGTGGCTGGCTGACCAGGTGGTCCCACGTTCATGTGCAGATAATCCAGGCAAAGGGGAAGCGGCGGAAGGAACTGGAATCTGAGAGAGAGAGGAGCAAGTGCCATTGTTCCCTCTAGGACCTTGCCCCCACATACAGCATCACTACCCAGCAACTGGGCTGCCCTGCCCTGGGGAAACACCTAAGGCTCCGCCCCTCACTACGTAACAGCTGCGACCAGACCAAAACAAATCCAAAAAACCCAAAAATGGCTCAAATGGGAGAATAAATCAAAGCCCCAGAGCCAATTTATCTAAGCAGCCAAGAGATAGCCAACTATCAGATGCGCAGTTGAAAGCCCTGGTGATCAGGATGCTCACAGAATTGGCTGATTTTGCTCACAAATTAGATGAACAAATGAAGGCTACAATAAGTGAAATGAAGAAAAATGCATGGGAACCAACAGAGATGGGAGGAAAACTGGGACTCAAATCAATGGAGTGGACCACAAGGAAGAAAGAAACAACCAAATAGAAAAGAAGGAAGAAACAAGAATTCAAAAAAATGAGGAGAAGCTTAGGAACCTCCAGGACATCTTTAAACGTCCCAACATCTGAATTATAGCGGTACCAGAAGGGGAAGAAGAAGAGCAACAAGTGGAAAACTTATTTGAACAAATAATAAAGGAGAACTTCCCCAATCTGGCAAAGGAAATAGTCTTCCAGGAAGTCCAGGAAGCTCAGAGAGTCCCAAAGAAGTTGGACCCGAGGAAGAACACACCAAGGCACATCCTAATTACATTAGCCAAGATTAAAATGAAGGAGAGAATTCTAGAAGCAGCAAGGGATAAGGGGACAGTCACCTACAAAGGAGTTCCCATCAGACTCTCAGTGGATTTCTTAAAAGAGACCTTACAGGCAAGAAGGGGCTGGAAAGAAGTATTCCAAGTCATGAAAGGCAAGGACCTACATCCAAGATTGCTCTATCCAGCAAAGCTTTCATTTAGAATGAAAGGGAAGATAAAGTGCTTCCCAGATAAGGTCAAGTTAAAGGAGTTCATCACCACCAAGCCCTTATTATATGAAATGTTAAAGGGACTTATCTAAGAAAAAGAAGATCAAAGATAGGACAGTAAAAAGACAGCAAACTCACAGATATTAACAACCACACCTAAAGCAAAAGCAAATTAAGCAAACAGCTAGACCAGGAACAGAAACACAGAAATGGAGATCACCTGGAGGGTTAGCAACAGGGGAGTGGGAGGAGGAGAGAGGGGGAAATAGTACAGAGAATAAGTAGCATAGATGGTGGGTAGAAAATAGACAGGGGGAGGGCAAGAATTGTGTGGGAAATGTAGAAGCTAAAGAACTTATGAAACATGGACATGAACTAAAGGGGGGGAATGTGGGTGGGAGGGGGGTGCAGGGTGGAGGGGAATGAGGGGAGAAATGGGACAACTGTAATAGCATAATCAATCAAATATATTAAAAAAAGAAGAAACAAAATAACAACAAAAAACCCCGAGAGAATAGAGGAGGGAGTCAAGTTTTAGCTGTGAAGGAGGAGAACAGGACTGAAGTAGGGTTGAGACCATCTGGTACCGTGGCCTGCCCCAGGGTGAGCAGGGTCCCAGCATTGCTGCAGATGTCTTGGGGACACCTGGGTGGATCCATGAGCCACATCCCAACAGCAGAGGGAATCTCACAGAAGATCTTCAGCAGTGGGCCCAGGGCACTGCTGGGCCCACCCCCAACAAGTGGAGACTGAGGCAGGGTGAGTTGTTTTCTCTTGCTTATGCGAAGTCAAATTGACTGGGAATGCCTACCTGGGGTGCAGCCTTGAGGTCAGGTCTCAGAAGAAGGAATGCAGTAATTGACCAGTCTTATCTATCCGGGAATTTGTAGGGGTGGGTTTGCCATTCTGGTCCTGGTTCTGAGCTGACTGAGGACTGTGTGGACTGCTGGAGTGCTTGGCATTCCCCCCACACTGGTGGGGTTTGTGTTGCGTGAACGAGACACCTACAAAATTAGATTTGGTATGAAATTAACCAACTGATGTGCAAACTAACTAAATCCACAGTGTTTTTTACAGAAAGTCACAGGTTTTCTTCTTATTCTTTGGAGGTGACCCTTAACATCATTGTGGTCTGTGTTTTACATCATGGAATGAATTACACAGAAGCTTCTAAAGGAGTAAAACCAAAGTGTTTAAGAAAAAATAATCAGAGTGGTAGGAGATTCCTTCACTAAAGGGAAATAATGTTTGTGAAAGCATTTCAAGCACCGTAAAGTGCTCTATGAATGTAAGAACTTATTATTCTGCATTGCTTGAGGAAAACCAGCTCAGCCGTAATGCTAACAATTACAGAACAGACTTTGTTAGTACTCTCGCTTCCTACAATTGAGTACCTACTCTTGGAACCTGAAGAGAGACTCTGAGGATGAGCTTTGCCTGGTGTGGATAAATTCCTTGCTAGTAACGGCAGGCTGAAGGCGGGGCCCTTTGGCCTTGCAGGGTCCGTTGTCCATCATTTTGATGGCTAGTTTATCCAGTAGGGCTCTGGCCCGTGAAAAGTTTGCTGTGGCCTCTGGTGCTTGTGCAAATCAGCTTTGTGTGTGGAGGCCGACCTAGTCACTGCAAATGTGGGGCTTGCCGGGCAGCCTGCCATGCATGGGCACATTTTCCTCCCAGCAAGGAGGCCTCCTTGGAAGCCACATCGATATTGGGAGAGTCGTGGTGAATGCAGATGAGAATGCACATTTCTTTCCATCCCAGTCTGCTGGGTGCTCAGTACCACCGGGTGAGTGAGTGTGGAGTCGGAACCATGAGGCTGCTCCCAAACATCAGCAGGCCCGGACCGAGCCCACTCTGGGTCGGCCCGACCCTACCTCTGCCCCCACCTGAGTCCCTCCCCTGCCCATGCAGATCTCACTCCATCCAGATCACAAAATGCTTTGAGTATCAATCTCCTTGTAAGACTTTGCTTCTTCTGATTTATTCCAAAAAGGTATATATCCAATTATTTCCTTTTTTAAAAAGGTGCAAAATTATAAACAATAAAGTACAAGTAATTTCCCTGCTGGAGTTTGATAGGAACAAGCTATGAAATATCATCATCAGTAAGCATCCCAGTTACTTTTGGGTTGACGGAAAACCTAAGAATCTTCAAGAGGAGGGTTTGGGCCATTGTTCTTCACTTCTGTAGACTGGGCTCAGCTGACGAAACAGGGCTGATTGTCACAAACTGCACTAGACGTTAGTCTGTCTACTTTGTAGGGGCCCCTGCTCCTCTGAGCAAATCGATGCCATCCGGTGGACAATTCGGGGTTTGCTGGCCCATGCCACCTGTAGGGCTTCTCCGGGGTGCCCACCAGGGGCTGTGCTCCCGGCGCAGTGGTCTGGATCCAATCAAGAGGCAGAAACCACAGGGCGATTTAAGCAGGGGAAGTTTTCTATGAAGAATTATTAAACTATGATGAAAGAGTAATTATAGGATATATGATAGTTCTCTACGGAACCCCAAGACTGAGGACAGGGACCCAAGGAAGGACAGACTTGGAAGGGCTTCAGACCTTGTTGGAGGTGCAGTTGACTGCACTGGATGCAGAGAAGTTTGTTGGTTTAGCTGGTCTGCAGTCACTGGGCTGAGCTCCAGGGTTCAGGTGGGGTGGGCAAGCCGCTGGTGCTGCTGCAGGCGTGCAGTGGGTATGGGGTGCCCATGCAGGCAGGAGGCCTGGACAGGCACACAAGGGTCTCTGTCCAGAAGGCCGTACTGTCAGGAGGACCCCAGGAGACAAACCTGAGGGGAGGCAATGAGTGAACAGAGGGCCTACGGGTGCCAATGTGGGCAGGAGGCCTAGGGCCCAGCGCCTGTACTTTGAGGGCCAAGCAGGGATGTGAGGTTGCTGGGAGATAACACATCTGGGTGTGGAGCTGGGGCAGAGCCCACTGATGTCCTCACCCCACCCCACCCCCTCCTCCTGCAGCCCCTTCTTCTCCAGCATCCCTTCAGCATCCCTGTGCTGAGAAAGCTTAATTAACATTGTGCTGCTATAAAACAGAAGTGCTTGAAGGAATTCCTTTTATTATTGAAGAGCATACATTGAAGGGTGAGTCTGGAGCTGGGAGAGAAATACATTCATAACTGGCATCCTTGGGTCTCCCTTTCCTGCAGCACCTGTGCCCCAGGACATCTGTGAGAATGTAGGGTATCCCCTTTCTCTGGGCTGCCCAATTTGTATCTTGAGACTGGTTCATACAGGGGCTGGCTCTCCTTATAAGACCACAGCTTCCCCTTTGGCAGCCGAGGCCACTGAGGACAAAGATAGAGGTAGATCATGACCCTCTCACAAGCCTGCTGAACAGAAGCTCAATGGACGGATGTTCGTGTCAGGGACTGAGCTGCGGCCAGCCAGCACTCCTGCCAGAGAGGTGTGCTTCCTGCCTTGAACTTGAGGTGCTGTGGTTGGCAGAGTGGCATCTCTGAGCTCACAGAGGGAGCTTTTCTCTCTCCCTCTCTCTTCAAGCCACCTGGAGGTGCCAAACCCTTGGAGGACATTTGTCTCCATGGTCCTGGACTACTGCTCCGATCACAGCTGAGGCAGTTCCTGGAAGGAGGGTTTCTTTATCGGCACATTTCAGACACAAGGGCAGGTTCTGTGCCTGTTGCTGTGAGGGCTGGACCAGCTCTCAGGCTCAGTTGGGGTGAGTGGACATGGCCGTAGGGGTAGGTGCCAGGTTTAGGTTTGGAAGGGCTCAGGCCGAATTGATCTGAGTGGGCCTCTGGCATATTGATGCTTTACTAGCACCCCACCCCTGCTGTGTGGCTGGTCTGAGCCAGTCTCTGCCTACTGGGGTGGGGGCACCACTGGGCTCATGCACCCCTCCAATTACTTGTTTGTGCATCTTGATTATTGCCTGTGAGCATTTTGAAAGCAGAGGTCTTTCCGTCCTCTCCGTGTATCTGACCCCAGCACCGTGCTCCGCCAGCGGCAGCCTCTGCAGAACTGGCACTGCATTGCCCAGCCCTTGGAGTGGGGCCAGTGGAGTCTCAGGTACTTGCAGGTTTAGCGCAGAGTCAGTCCCAGAAGCTTAGCTTCCACCTGCGAGACCTCACTTCCTAGACTTTTTTTAGAGTCCAGTTGTTACATGCCAACGGAGGGAGTGAGGAAAATCAGTCTTGGTGAGGATGGCTGTGGAGCAAAGACAATGTCCACTGGCCAGCTCGGACTTGGAACACTTGACCTTCTGCCCTGTAGGAGTGGTAATTTGTCAACCTGAATTCTTCTCCAGGAGTTTTTCTACAAACTGAAAGGATCCCACATTCTCCCCACCTAATTCGGTGAGATAGATTCAAACCACTGTGAAGCTAATCCAGAGGAATGTACGATTTTGCCCTTTTGGGTTTACAGCCGTTCTTGCCTGGGCGAATTCTAACATGAGCTGTCAGGACTGTTTCCAGATGTGAACAGTCCACCTCTTTTAGACAGTCCCCTTGTCCTCCCTGGACTTGGGTGGGGGTGGGGGTGGGGAGAGTTCTTTGTCTTTGTTTGGCGAACCCTATGGCAGCAGTTCTCAAAGTGGTCCCTGGATCAGCAGTTTCAGCATCTCCTGGGTACTTGTTAGAAATGCAAATACCCCTCCCCGATTGATTCAGGCACTCTGGGGTGGGCCCAGCATTCTGTGTTGTAAGAAGCCCCCAGATGGCTGATACCCATACTTGAGAGCTGTTGCCCAGAGCCAATGGGATGCATACCTTAGTGCCCCGTGAGTCCAGCTTGATCTTTCTTCTCTTTTTAACTTTCAAGATTTTATTCCAACCCGTCTTTCCTTTCTTCATGTCTGCCTTTTGAAGTAACATCCATATTCCTGTCCAAAGTCAGATGCCACTCCCTTCGTGCGGCCTTGCCTAACCCACCCCATTCCCCCAACAGGTACCTTTTCCCTCCCTGATGGTGTGTGCTTTCCCCGACCCCCCCCCCCACCCCACTTACACCTTTGCTGCATGTGGTCCCCTTAGGGCAACACCAGCAACACTGGCTCTTGTTAGGAATGCAGGATCCTTGCCCTGCCCCACCTACCGATTGCAGTCTGCATTCCCAAATCTGGAGGTGATTTCTAGCCAACTGAAAGGTTAGGAGAAGCACCAATCAAATCACCGGAGTGTACTAAGAGAAATAAATATTTTTTACTGATTACATTTTAAACAGTGCTTATTCTTTAGAAATGAACGGGAAATACAGAAAAACCCAGAGGTTGGCACTGACATGAGCCGATTCCCGGGGAGTCAGCATTCACATACCCACCCCACCTTTGCTCTAGGAAGAGCTCTGTTCATGCGGCCTGTTTCTGAGACAGGCATCATGCATTAAACAACAGCTAACACTGCGTCTTGCATAAAGTAGGTGTACAACAACTTTTTAAGGATAGAAAGGAGGGAGTTCAAGAATTCTGTGCTACTGTAGAGGTAGAGAAGTTGGCATCCCTGGCATGTTATAGAGATGGATCAGGGCTGTTTTGGGCTAAGCTTTTCATGGCTGCTGGGTCGTGGGTACTGACCAGAATGACTCAGTCTGAAACCTCTGTTGTTGGCCTGCCTGAGGGACAGTGACGCGTTGTGAAAAAACAGTGCACACAGCTCTCAGTCATGGTCGAGATGCTCTGTACCAAGAAACCCACTTCCTGATCCACTCTGAGAACTGCAACTGATAATGTGGTTGTATGTTTTACTAGAATTCTCCAATGTGAATGAGGTGGGGGGTGGGGGAGAGAGGGAATTGTTTCACCTGCCACTCTGTCTCGGAGCCTAGGGACTAATTTAATTAATCCTGTAAGGATCCCAGCAGCTTGTGAGAGATATTCTGAAGCATTCCAGAGTCCACCTTTAGCCCATTCAGCCCAGCATCCCTAGCTGCGTGCCCCTGCCTTTCAGGCTTGAGGCCTGAGCTGTGCCTGAGGCCTGTCCCTACCCTCACAGGCCTTGGGAGCAGCTGCAAGTCCCCAGAGCCTGGTCGGGGTTCATGGATGCACATGGGAGTCACCTTGTAGAGATAACTGTGACCTTGGAGTTATAACCTCAGGGTTCTAGACCTGTCCTGCATTTCTCAGCTCTGTCTCCTTTGTGCAGCTTTGCTAGAGCTGTTTTCGCCCTTGATAAGTGCCAGGGGCGGCTGCGTGCTCTGTTGTGTGGATGCTACTGTGCACATCGCTGTTCTCAGCCTCCAAATGAACAGAAACTGGGCTGCTACTGTGCTCCTTGCAGACCTCTGGCTAGGGAGTGGTGGCTGTGAAGTGCCAGCACAGGGGATCCGAAGCGTGAGTGGTTCCAGCCCGTTCTGCCATCACTCTCCCTGAGCAGGCGCCAAGGTGAGTGAGACCCAGGTGTGTTTGTGCACATGATGGTCTGGGCATCTTGCTGGGAGCCTGGAGGGTGGAGCTATTGGATCTCTCATGAAAGGGAGGTGCCCATCAGGTTCATGGGAAAGTGGGGGAAAAGGTCCCTGCCCAAAAGCCACACAACTCAGTCATTCACACTGCCTGAGTCTGCCTAGACCTCTACCCCTTGACCCAGGCAGCTGACTCCTTAGGAGGCAGAGAGCTCTACAGGGTGAGGAGACAGGGATTCCAGAAGGTGGGGCTGTAGCTTTCTGGGCTGATGTCCTATGGAGGGGAGTGTTCCACCCAAGAAAGATGGCATCTGCGGTGTGGGAGAGGGACTCAGCACAGGGATCCTGGTGGCTGTCCTTCAGCTCTCTCCCCAGAGCCACATACCTCAGTCTCTTCTCACACGACTCTGGTCTACTCTGTCCTTGCTCCACCAAAGTGAGTGGCTCCAAACAAGATTTTGTGGGCTGGTCCTTTAAGAGCACACCTGTGCCTCCAGCAGACTACCATCTCTCTCTGGTGGACAGGACCGCCCCTCCCACCCCGATTTTCAGCCAGATGTTATGTGGGTGCCTCTTCCCAGCTCTGGTGCTTCGGGCTGGGAGCCCAGCTTAGGGTTGAGACCCCACTTTTTGCAGGGGAACCTTGCAGCTGAGATATCCCTCTGGAACCTCCACCACCATCCATGGGGGCAGGCCAGCTCTTTTCCCAGCTCTGCCCTTCCTACCAGTATTGATGCGGCTTCTGTAAAACCTTGGTTATGAGACTTCTGTTTGACTGTTGATTGTTCTATACTTTAGTTATAAATCTAGTTTGGTCCTGGAAAGAGGTGAGTGTAACTTCCACCCACTCCACTGCCATCTTGGATCCCCGGATGCTGTCTTTCTTTAAAGCCAACATTGTATTGTAGCAGACTTTTTAGCTGTAACGTATCTCTAGACCCCAAGAGATGATGACTGATGGCTGATCTGAATCTCACAGCAATAATCTATTAATTCAAAATCTCATGGTGGATTTTCACTCACCAGAAAATATACTATGTTTCCTTTGATACCAAAAACTTGACCCTCAACAATCTTAGACTGAAAGTTATTTTTGTATCAAAGGTCAAATTCTCCAGATTCTCAAATGCACCAGCGCAGAGCATACCTAGGGTCCTGTACCAACGATATTGATTTTCGGTTACAGAAATGCACATCTCGCATAATGAATGAGATCCTCAAACCCCGCAGATCTGGGTGCAGTGGTAACCCTGCTCCCGGCTGCTGTGTAATGTGAACGATCCCAGAAGGGGTGATGACTTTTTCTTTCCAAACATTTATCAAACACAACTTAAAAGATGACAGTATGTTTGTGGTTTTTCAAGGAATATGTACTTGGAGCACATGGCGTCCCAAATGGAAGTTTTCCCACTTTTGCTGTCTTCCACGTGTGGCTCTTTGGAAGCCTGCTCCTCAGCGCCTGGCAGCTCCAGGGGAGACCTGTCCAAGGGATGTGTGGTCTTCTGCTCAGGAGCAAGGGCAGCGTTTTTTTTTTTTTTTTCCTATTAAAAATGGACAAGTTGTAATTTAGAAATACATGGATGCCTGTGGATTTTTAAATTGGATTTAAAAAGCTGTGGCAAGGAGAACAGAGATCAGTCTTTAATTACAGCCTTCATCAGCCCTGTATTTTGTCATGCCAAGTGTGGGGAGGCACCACCATGGAGCAGGGTGTCAGGCATCTCACGACGGGCTTTCTGTCTGCTATTGCAGTGGGGGTGAGGGTACGGAGTGGGGTGGCAGATGCGGATTTGGGATCCCGGGGTGCTGGTGATCTTAAAGATGGCACAAACCTCAGGGAAGTACTAAAGAACAGAGCGTTTTGTTGAGGGATTTCAGCTGATCACTAATCTAGGGTGGTCTGATCATACAGTTCATGCATTACTGAGGGAATGGAGTGAGGCAAGGAGTAAACTACTTGCTAACTTCATGCTGCTGATCTTGAAATCCTCTCGTCATTGAGAAGAACACTTGTGTTATAAATGGTTGAAATGAAATGAAGAAATGGAACATGAAATCAGAGAGTGTTTGAGGAAAAAGGGCCTTCGAGTTACCAGAGCCAGGGTCCAGACAGCCGTGGAAACCAGCCAGGTGGATGGTGGCCCAAGGGACCTGGGCAGCATGTGCCCCGCATAAAGGGTTGGTGCTGCGCAGCCCCGCCTCCCCGGGCCTGGAAGGGGTAGCCCAGGGTTCCTGGATCTTCCCATTCTTCAAAAGAAACTGGAAACCTGGACTTTTATGTAAAATCTCTTCTAAGTTTTGGCAACTAATCAAAAATATTTCAAAATGCCACACAGGCCGAACTGAAGGCATCAGTTAGCTGGCAGCTTGCCCCTGGGTGTCTGCTGGGGTCCCTCGTTCTTTGGATGCAAGAACCAGCTGGCCCTGTGTTCTGCCACTGGCCTGATGGCAGCCTGAGGCGTGGAGGCCCAGCCTCTTGTATGTGACGCTAGTTTACTTCTCTTCCCAAGGGCCTTTCCTGGGCAAGCCCTGGAGTGATGTGGATGTTCAGGGTTTTCTGGCTGGAGGGCTGTTCACCCTGTAGTGTTCCTGAAAACTCTTCCTAGAAATCCACAGTCACGGCCAGCTGGACTTCCCTGAGGTGTGGTTCCTGCTCGTGGGTGTTCAAGTTGTACATGCCAGGGGAGCTGGGTTCTTGGCCATTTGTGTTTCTTAGAATATTGGTGGATCTTCCTTGGGTGGTGGGTTAACCCTCACGCATGTAGACCCCAAAGCAGACCTGCTCAGCATGAAGAACACTGCACACAGGTGTGGCGGGGTCTGAGTGAAGAGGGAAAAGTTCTGAAGAGATTCAGGCAACCCCACTCTCTACCCACCCCAGGTTTCTGCTCTTAGACCTCAGCCTAACCTGAGGCTTGTGCCATCCCCCATGGGAGCTAAAGTCAGGTATCTTTGTTCTCAGAGCGGGCCCTAGACCCCTGCATCAGACCACCTGGGGATGGTGGGGAATGAGCAGGGTCCTGAGCCCCTGCCACCCACACCCTCAGAATTAGAGTATTGGGTTTTGACTGGGAAGTCTCCCTATTATGCACAATTCCCAGGAGGCTAAATTAAAAAAAATATATTTTTTGCCAATCTGACAAAAAATACATATAATTTTGATTCATCTACACCATATGGCAATTATTGTGTTGGAGGTTGTTATTTTTTAAAAATTATTTTATTTCTTTATTTTTAGAGAGGGGGAAGGGAAGGGGAAAGAGAGGGAGAGAAACATCAATGTGTGGTTGCCTCTCACATGCCCTACACTGGGGATCCGGCCCGCAACCCAGGCATATGCCCTGACTGGGAATTGAACCGCGACCCTGTGGTTCACAGCCCACGCTCAATCCACTGAGCTACACCAGCCAGGGTGAGGTTGTCATTTTTTTAATTAAACAGTCTGAGGGAAGAGAGGTCAGTGCCCCTGACTAGCCAGGTATTGCATGTGTTAAAAACTCTTGCGGCACACTGGTTGAAAATCGCTGAACTACATGAAAGAAGCCAGTCACAAAAGACCATGTCTGATTCCATTCATATGAAATGTCTAAAATAGGAAAAATATATAAACAAGGAAAACAGATCAGTGATTCCTGGGAGCCAGAGGTGGTGTGTTTGCAGGAAGAAGGAGTCACCGCTGACGGATACGTGGCCCCTTTTTGGGGGGTGGGAAACGTTCTAAGAGGGACTGGGTGACGGACACACGGCTCTGTGAACGTGCTACCAGCCAGAGAAGCGCACACTCTGAGTGGTGAGTTACGGAGTATGTGAGGTCTATCTCAATAAAGCTGGCACCAAAAAAACGGGGGTGAAATGAATTTCTAGAAAATAGGCACCGAGGAAATTTGTTGCCAGCAGACTCTCACTAAGGAAGGAAATGATCACAGATAGAAGCACAGAAATGCAGGAAGGAGCAATGTGCAAGAGACAAGGTAAAAACTGGGTAAATTTGAATGAATGTTGACCGCCCAAAGCCATACTATGTATTGGGGTACAAAACATTTTTCAGTGTCTCAAAAGGTACAGACTATATTAAAGTGGCCTAGTGCCCTAAAGTCGTCTGCAAAGTGGTACTCGTTTACAGCAGGGTCTGCTGAGTCAGGAGACTGTGTGATTATACGTAGGGGGAATTACTAAAAAGTTAACGAAAGAATGTATAACTAGCAATAAATAGAATAATAGAAAGGAAATATGGAATAATAAAGAATAGTAGACTAACCAAAAGGTGACAAGAAAGGAGGAAAAAGGAACTAGAACAAGTAGATCAAATGCTAAAATATAGATTTGCTTTTTTATTGTTTTTTGACTAGTATACATTTCTAAGATATATAATATTCATACTGCCTTGTGCCCATCGCCCAAAGTCAAATCATCTTCCATCACCATATACTGGCCTCCCTAACCCTCTATTCCACCCTCACCCCTTCCCTCTGGTAACCACCAACTGTTGTCTGTGTCTGTGTGTTTCAGTTTTATATCCCACATATGAGTGAAATCATATGTTCTTAGCTTTTTCTGACTTATTTTGCTTAGCATAATATTCTCAAGGTCCATCCATGTTGTCACAAATGGCAATGTTTCATCTCTTTTATGGCCGAGTAGTACTCAATTTACATATGGAGTATTCCATAGTGTATGTGTATATGTACCGCATCCTCTTTCCCAGTCTTCTATCAAAGGGCACTCTGGTTGTCTCTGTGTCTTGGCCACCATGAATACACTGCAGTGAACAGAGGGGTGCATATGGCTTTGTGTAACTGTAGATTTGAGCCCGAACATCAGAAACTACTTTAGATTAATAGACTTCAATTAAATACTTTTATTTAAAACTAAGTTTGTGAGATTGAATTCAGAAAAACTACATTCTACTTACAAGAGACACATCCTAAATACATGAGCACCCAGTGTTGCCAGTAGAAGACTGAAGAAGGCACACGTGGAGCGCGGACCAAAAGAAAGTGGCGTAACTGCGCTAGCAGCCGACCACGTCGTCTTTAAGGTAAGAAACATTGCTAGAGGTAAGAAGGAAATCTCATAGTGCTAAAAGAATCAGCCCACTAGGAAATATAGACAAACAGACAAATAAATATTGACAGAATTGAAAGGAAAAATAGAAAACTGCCCAGGTGGAGTGGGAGCTGAACATGGCTCTCTGTGGAACAAGCCAAGGAACAGCAGCGAGGGCAGGGGAGAGGTGAGAGTCCTACTGAACAAGCAGTGCCGCTGTGGGGTGCGCGTTCTTTCCACTGAGTCACAGAACACACTTCAAGAAATCTTACGGAGTTGATAGCATACAGAGTATATTTTCTGGCCATAAATTAAGCTAGAAATCCACAATAAAAAGAGATTAGAAAATTCCCAAATATTTGGAAACTTTGTAATATAGTTCTAAATAACCCACGGGTCAAAGAAGAAATTCCAGTGGAATTTAGAAAATATTTTGGACAGAAGATGGTGAATATATGCCATATCAGATCTTGTGGGCTGTAGCTAAACCCTAGTTAGAAGAAAATTCTACTCTTAAGTGTACAAGATTGAAAAGAAGAAAGCTGGAAAATCATGAGGTTTTAGACATTAGAAAAATACCAGCATATTAAACACAAAAAATGTAGAAGGAAGGAAATAATAAAGATAAAAAATTAATGAGATAGAAAACAAACTTAATGGGAAACCAGTGCAATCAAAAGTTGGTTCTTTCAGCTCTGACTGGTGTGGCTCAGTTAGTTGGGTGTTGTCCTGCAAAGCAAGGGGCTGCCAGTTTAATTCCAGGCCAGGGCACGTGCCTGGGTGGTGGGCTTGGTCCCCGGTTGGGGTGCAACCAATCAGTTTCTCTCTCAAATTGATGTTTCTCTCCTTTCTTTGTCCTTTCCTTCCCCTCTCTCTAAAAATAAATAAGTAGAATCTTTTAAACAGTTGGTTCTTTCAAAAGACTAATAAAAGAATAAAGAGCTGATCCTAAACTATCAGAGAAAAAAGTGGGGAAGCACCAATCACCAATATCAGGAATGAGAAAGGGGACACCCCTACAGATCTTCAAGACACAGGACATTTGCTGTTATCTTTGGGCACCTCAGAGCACTTTGTGGGATTTCAACTATGTATTTTTATCCATGCCAGTCCTCAAAACCAACTTTTCTACTCAATGTCTCCACTTGCTTTAGACATAAATGTGGAAGAACCCCAAATCCCAATTTTATCCTATCTCCCTGCCCCCAGTAGCTTTTTGTCTAATGTTTCCCATGTGTGTGGAAGGTGCCACTATTTATAAATTTGCTCAGGCAAGAATCCCAAGATTTTTGCCTCTCTCTGTTGGATACCTCCACTTCGATCAATCACCAGGTCGCTCTGACTTTTCCTTTCTCCCTCTCTGTATCACTGCTCTCTCTTCTCCTCTCTTCATTTCCATTGCTTCCACGATCATCCCAGCCACCTTGAAATCGCTCCCAATTCCAGCAGTGGTTTCTTGCCTTGCCTGCTGCTTCTTTCCCCACCTTGCAAAGCTGGTCCTGCGTGCACCTGTGTACAACCATTTTGCTGCTGCTTCTTGCCCTAGAATCAAGTCTAAAATCTACTGGGACCATAAGGTTCCCACTCTGGAGTGCTTGGCCCTCCTCTGGGCTTTTGCACCCATCGTGCTCCAGTTCCCCATGCCCTACGCTCCTCCACCAATGAAAACAGACACAGAAACAAGAGAGGTAACTGACTCATTGTCCTCCTCATTTTCCTGAACTCCCACTGGCTATTGGTGGTCTGTTCCATCCACAACCCTGAATGCCCTGGGATGTGCATGTCATACCCCGGCTGGGTCCCTGGGACATGGCACAGTGCTTGAACCAGAGAAAGAACATGGGAAAGGGTTAGTAATTTGAATGAGTGAGTGAATGAATGATAAAGGATCAGTAAGAATCCTGAATCTTGGTGCCAACGTCATTTTTCATCTTGACTGAAGTGAAACAAAATGGAAAAAGGTACCTGTAAGGATGAGTAAATATAGTCCAGCCTTTTTCAACAGAAAAGTTTAATGCATTGCTGGTTATTTATTTAATGATAGGAAGGTCTTTTAAAAGAATTCAAATATTTACTAGATTATCACACCCCCTCAGCTTAAGCTGTTAATGGAAGAAATCTGGTCTTTGTCTGTCTTGCAGAATTTGGCAGAGACCCTTGCCTTTGGTTGGTGAGCTGTGCAATTTTGTTGACTCACATAGAAATATGGGGCTTGATATAGAAACTGCCTAGATCAATTTCAGGACATCGCTTCTCCCACTGGAGTGGGTGGCCACCAATAACATAACTTATTACAGGTTTCTGAGGAACTAAAATCCGAATGCTTTCAGGGTAAATACATTCATATTGTTTCATCAACCATGTATGCTGAATCTTCCAAAATGTCCTCATACTTTACCCTAGAACATTTACACAAGTACCTGTGGAGTATGTGCTCTTCCAAATGAGCCCATAAGGATTTCAAACTGTGAATGTGATTTGCTGGGATTAGCCAGCAGGACCTATTTTCTTCTGATATCATGTGAATTAGGTTCATTTGCTCTTTTCTTAAGAAAACTGTCCAAGTGTTACATGTATTTTTTATATAAGGAAAATGACCTCTTTGTATAAAGGAATCATTTTTTTATTGTGAAATGTGTTGTGCACACAAAGGAATAAACCTGAAGCGCCTGTCTAGATTGAAGGATGATGAAATGAACTCCGTGTCCCCACTGCCTGTTTTAGGGAATGGCGGAAGGCAGCCGCATGTGTGTGTGCCCTCCACCTTGTCCCTCCAAGGTGGCCGTTAGGGGTAGGGGGGCACCATAGCCCACAAAAGCCTGAATGGCCGAGTGAGGGTCTTGTTTAGGTATCATCTAGAATTGAAGGGGCCATGTGGCACTGATTGCTGGAAAGCTCTCTTTCCTAAATTCTTTTGCTGGTCATTGAAGTCCAGTTTCTTGTCTCTGCTGCCTTTAGAAGGAACCAGAAAGTTGAGGGAGGCACAGGCTTCATGACTGCCCAGCAATAGAAGCAATGTCTGTGGGGAAAATCCGTGTAGCTCTCTTACTACTGATGGACAGACCCATGCTGATTGCCTTTGCCCAGCTCTTAGAGCTGGGATGAGCCTGCAGTGGGGCCCTCGGAGGGCTCACAGGAAACCTGGCCCTGGAGCGAGATGAGGCCACAGCAGCACTTCACTTCTCAGCCAGGAGTGGGGCCGACTTCGTGGGTGTATCTTGAAAGTCTTCCTACTTTCACCTTTGGACGTGCACATGTAAGTGAGGTATAAGACCATGAAATGTGCTCTGGGGGCTTGAAGCTGCAACTCACCCCTCCGCCCCTCCCTGGGAGGGGTTCTCAGCTGACTGCTTCCCTACTCCTGTGCCTTCCAGGCCTTCCCACCCAGCAACTGCTCCTGTCCATTGGCTGCAGATGGGCTTGGGCTCTGGGAGGAGCAGGGGCGATGCCAGGCGTGTATGCTCTGTGGTGTCTAAGGGCTGGGCAAGGTGGTGGCATTCCTGCCTTGAGCTGGCAGTATCATGGCACTCCCGGAGGGCACCTTGGTGGGGTGAGCCTTTCACCGACTTCTGATCCAAGCACCAAGCACTTCGAGTGTGAAATTGCAACCCCTGCTGGCTGCCTGTTTGCTGCGTGTCTTTGCTCTTGGGAAGAGAAAATGGACTTAAAGCGTCAAGCATAAAATGTTTCTTACAAATCTGTGGTCTGCTGGGAAGTTCTTCTGGTTGCGGCCAGTTGGACCAATCTCTGCCGGGCTCTGTCCTGTGTCTGTCATCAGCTGAAGGGTCACCTGGAGGCTTGCTGACCCAGCCTGGCTCACTCAGTAGATGGCAGTTGGCTGGCTGTCAGAGGGGGTAGCAGGCGCAGTTGGGCTTCCTGGAGGCTGCTTAACCCGACTTCTTCACGTGGTGGCAAAGGTCCAAGAACAGCGAGAAAGGACAGCCCGCCTCAGTGAGCAAACATCTTTCAAGTCTCTGCTCTGTCACATTTGCTACCTTGTTGGCCAAAGTAAGACGCAGGCCAGCCTAGATTCCAGGAGTAGAGCAAGATCTACCTCTTGATGGAAAGAGCTGCAAAATCATATCACAAAGGGTGTGCATTCAGGGACAGACAGGAGGAACCAATTAAATGACACAAACAAATATTTCTTTTAGCTTTTCTTTTTTTTCTTTTTAGCAATCAGCATATATTTTGCCACTTCTGAACTACTACCAAAATTAGCTTAAAGGATAGTCCTTGTGTGTTTGTAGAATGGTCCCGTGTAAATCTATTTTGGGCTTACAATACATTTTATTGCTTAGACTAAGGCTCGCTGTAGACCTCCTGCCAAACCCAGGTAATCATTAAACCACCCTAGTAACATGCTGCTTCACTGGATGAAGGAAAGAAAAGAATATAAATCCAGACGTGACATCAGCCTTGTTTTAGATATTTTTTTTCCCCAGGGTGGTGAGTCTGCTCTTTCTTTTTGCATGCAGTGTCTTCTTTGTAGCAATGGCCAAAAGAAGCCCAGAGTGACTTGTACAACCTGTCTGCAAGGAGTGAGGTGCTCTTTCTACATCTGCAGAGATTGAGGGCCCATTTTCATGGTTCGCTTTGACCTGGGAGGAATGGCACAAAGTTCCAGAATATTTGCAGGGGTCCCTTCTTGCAGGTCTGTGACTGACTCCTTCCTGAGCACCCCACCCCCAGCAGAATCCTGGCCACTGGTTTTCAGCCTGCAACCTGATCGGAAGTCTTCCTGCTCCGCCACTGTCCCTGCCCCTAAACTTCCCTAACGCCTGCACTTCTATAATAGCCCTGAAACGTTATCTTCCCACATGGCTTCTGGCTTTGTCTTATGTCCTGAAGTGCCCGGCAGTGTCCTGGCCACTGAGCCTAGAGCCAAGAAAGGAGTACAGGGGACATGCTGCCAGGGGATAAGGGTTGACATGAAAATTGTCGGAGTCAGGAAATTCCAGGGCCCTTAAGTCATCCGGGAAGACAGTTGACATGAGAGGCCAAGGGAAGGGATCATGTTGCCTCCGCGTCAGTAGGAACGGAGGTTCCCGTCAGGAGCTGGTCTGGCAAGGAGGTGTCTGAGTCCTGTGCTCTGTAGGCGAAGTCTGGATATTTCCGTCTGAATCTTTATAATAACCAGATTGGAATGAACCTCCACTCCCTGCCTAGTCATGCTGTTGTGTTCTTTTGTAACTATTACTTAGGTATCCCTGAAAAAAACTGAAGAATTCATTTAGTGTATCTATCAGCTGGTTTGTAAAAGGGATACCTAAATATTGACACGTTGTTTCAAGGTGCCAGTCCAGCAAAGAAGCCCTGTATTCTTACTCCTTGGCTCATGGGATGGTTTAAATATTAATCTCGTGTGTCTCAGGTGTGGCGATGAGGTGGGATTTGTGTTGAGGGAGGGGGTGGGCAGTGCGTGTTGATTCATTTTGTGTTTTCCCAGGCAGCCTGTGCCGTTGGGACTGCTTTAACACGCTCGCGTGTGCTGGCTCGCTACGGGCGGTGGTGTCTGACCTTGCCCCCTTGCTGTAGCCCTACTGTGAGGACTCCACACACACTGCTTAAGGGATTAAAAGACACATATTCATCACTTCTGTTTTATTTGAAGGACTTGCTAGCACAAACGGAAATCTATTAAGCAGGGGGAGCAGCACCACTGGCTTAGGAAGTAATGGCAGCCTTTCTCTGGGAAGAGGGACTGGGCCAGTTTATGGAGGAAGCCTGGGTCTCGGAGGCTGTGGCTGCTAATTATAGAGAAGGAATACAACTGAGGGTGAACTTCCACACATTTGACAGTTGGTTTAAATGGCTTTTTATTCTCTTCTGTGTTCTATTTGTATGTCATACTTACTCAATAAAATGATTTTTGAGGGAAGGGAGTGTTTATGTGTTGCTTGGTGCGCAGCCTGTGCCTGATATATAATTTTGTTCAAATTGAACCAAGGAAAAGGCAATAGTTCATGACGCCGTGAATGTGAGGAGGGGAATGATGAGAACAGGCAGTTCTGCTAAGCGTTTGGGATTCTGTTGTCAGAAGGCTGGGGAGGGGTGGGGCTTCCTGCTGTGGTTCAGGGCTGGCTAGGGTCATGTTCAGACAGACACTTGGTGGGCCAGGGTGAGAGTTGAGGAAAACCAGATATTCACCTTGGGCTGCTGGGAATAAAGTCAGAAGGTATAGCGTGGAGAGGATGTGCAAAATAGCCACAGTTGCCAATAAGAGCTGTATCTGCTGGCCACTCGGAATCCCCACTTCTGCCCTGACCAAGAACAGCCTAGGGCCGGGTGGGGTGGTGAGGGCTGGAAGCCCAGGGCAGGGTCTCTCGGCCTTGCATCCACTCCCAAAATCTCCCCTGTAGGCCTGGGGGCTTCAGAAGGCTGATTGATATTCTTGGGGATTTTATGAGCCAGTTGCTCAACATAGCCATTATTAAAAACTTAATGATATAAATGTGCAATTAATAAGTTATATTAAAAAATATAATAAGGTACAACCTTCCAGTTATAAAGTAACCAAGTCACTGGGGTGTGATGTACAGCCCAGGGAATATAGTCAGTAATATTGTAATAACTTTGTACAATGACAGATGGTTTAACTCGACTTATTGTGGTGATTATATCCTATGGTATATTAATATCGAATCACTATGTTGTACAACTGAAACAAATATAACATTATATGTCAACAATACTTTAATAAAAACAGCCAAAAAATAAAGATGATAATAACTCCAAACATGGCATGTTCTGTTTTATTGCATTTGACTGACATCTCTTATAACTGTGTGGTAATCACACCGCGTACCGTTGAGCTGCTGCATATCTTTTTGAAGCTCCACATTCAGTGACTTCACATTGTGAGCTTGGCGTCGGCCATGGCCGGAGTATTTATACCACAGGCACGTGTACATTCTGCCCCTCCCCACACCAGAACAGCACGTCCTCTCTCACTGGGTTCTCTTGTCAGGCCGAGTGTGGACCACAGCCTCAGAATGACTCCGACACCCTCGAGGAGAAGCAGAAACTCTCTACCCAAAAGCTTCTTTCTCTGGGCTCACCTGTTTCTATGGGCTGAAGCCCAAGAAGTTGTTATGGCTTGAAGCATTCACATTATCCTCATCTTCCAGGCTGTGGATTATATGTGGGATTAAAAATAAGCAACTGTGCTGATGCTATCCACAGAACATGCCAAGTGAGCTTTTATTAGTTAGCAACACCTGGAGGAATTAAAAGCGAGAACGAGCTGCAGTGAGTCCAGCTCTACATGTGGTCAGTGTACATGTTAACAGGTCCAGTTTCTAATGGAATTTTCCACCTAGAAATGATAAAGTCTGATTTCAGTCCTCAGGGGACCTTGGCTCAGGAGACGCCTTCTGCAGGAGATCTTTCCTGCCTGCTGGCTCCAAGGCTGGGGGAGGCCGCGCCCCTGAGTGTTTCCCCGGTACAGGGGTGCACCTCTGATGCTGCAGTACCATAAGTTCGGCCCATTTGATTCCTGGGTTTAAATGCTTTGTTTTATTTTAATTTTAATTTTTTTATTGTTGTTCAAGTACAGTTGTCTCGGATCAGATGATCCATCTTCAAGTGCCAGTCAAGAATGCTGAACTTCAGCAGCATGCCCTCAGAGGGACAGTTTGTTATTAGAGAAATAAAACAAGTGAATCAAATAGGATTAACCCCTTCAAACAATTTAACTAGGCGTTTCTTACAAATAATAGGGAACAAATTCCTTTCATTCTGTTGAGGATAACCAGAAACACAGACCTGCGGGGTCTCTAATTGAAAAAAAAAAAAAAATCTCATCAAACTGTACCCTTAAAATCCATGCAATTTAATGTAAGTTATATTTCAATATAGTTAATTTTACAAGATAAAAAAGAATCAGCAGCCTCTTATAAATGCTGCTTTTAGAGAAGATAACAGTCTCCAGTTCTCTTGCTGAGTCGAATAAACAAAGCTTTTCTATCAAAAGAGACTAAATCCTTGTCTGAAATCTCACTGTGGAAGTATTAGCAAGTGTCCATTGAGATGTTTTAAAGGAGCCACATATTTGCCTCGACTTTAGCCCCAGTCTCCTGTCATTTTGAAACAAGAGACTTAACTCAGCAAGTAGGTGAGTACAAGCCACCCTATAGCCCAAGAAATCAAGCATGAAATTATACACTTGGATTTCCTCACCATGTCAATTTTAATCTTTGGTAAAATTATTTTCCTTTATTTTTACATCTATTGTTCATTCTAAGGGTGCAGTGCTGCTGTAACTACCAACTCGCTGCTGCCAAGGACTATGTCTTGCTCCCGTCACTGCCCGGTGCAGGGTGGGCAGCAATGGGCTCCTCTTGTGCAGTGATTCGGGAACTCCTCCCGAAGCTCCTCCATCCAGGGCTCTGGTGGTTTATAGAATTTGGAGTCTTCCACTGGCTCCTCTGCATCTGCCTCAGGCGAGAGAAGAGAAGTGGAAGGTTGTACAGGGGTGTTCCGGTCAGGCCTGTTGGCGGCCTGGTTCACTTTCACTCACATTCCATTGGCTGGTACTCAGTTACATGGCCAAAGCCCAATTATACGGCTGGGTATGAGGTCTGTGTGTGCAGCAGGGAAAGGGAAGGGGGTTGACATGCACATGGCGCCACCTTGGCCACACCAGCACACTCAGATGCCATAAGCTGCATGCTGTAAGATTGATGTTTTTAAGTCCTTCGTAGGTCTCAGGCCACAGAGAGGATCCGAGCTTAGTGGTGAGCAAGATCTCGAGTCAAACTGCTGGTATCCAAATCCCAGCTCCATCATTTACCAGATGGGACATTAGGCAAATAACTTAGTCTCTCTCTGTGCCTCAGTTTTTTCACCTGTACAGTGGGGATAACAATAGAACTTAATAAGGTTCACGTGAGGATCAAATGAAGTAACAATACGCAAAATGCTTACATGGAACGTAATGAATAAGCATTTTTTAAATACGTTTTTAAAAACTGAGGCTGGTAACAAAAAAGACTGCATGTCCTCTGTGTTATGTTGTGATTTGGATATGTTGTTATCCAAATGGAGAATCTTAGTTCAACTGTAAAAATGTTTATTGAGCAACTATTAATTGCAATGTGTCAAGTATGAAAGAATCTATGTGAGTAGACTTCTCATTGAATCAAAGAAAATAGTGTGATTTCCCCACCAAAATTGCCTTTTAAACTCCATGACTCTTAATCCATGTTCATGTCAGCATTGTGATCTTGGTTTCTACTCCCCAGATCCATAGATTCTCCCGGGCCCCTCAGAGTGGAAAGTGGCACTGGCCCAGCGCCCAAAGGACTCCTTCTCTCCCCCTCCCCGCACCTACATCTCTGGGCCCTGTCAGTGCTACTCCCTTATTGGTGTCCCATCTGTCCAGTCGGTAAGCAGTCTGCTCCCAATCTACTTATACGAACACACTACCTCTTCCGATTATGAGCTGAATTTCCGAGTAATGCTTGATCTGGAAAACCACACGAGGACAACATGAAGTGGTTTCTCTACACAGAGTCCCCACCCAGGAGCAGGCCGGCTTAACAGGCTCTTTCTCCCGCAGCTCGATGACTGCACGCTGCAGCTGTCCCACAATGGCGCCTACCTGGACCTGGAGGCCACCCTGGCGGAGCAGCGGGATGAGCTGGAAGGCTTCCAGGATGACGCTGGGTAAGAGCCACAATTGTCACTGCCAACCAGTCCTGACCTTCCAAGAAATGGGGGCACATGGCGGCCTGAAAATGTTCTGGGGGAACCATCATACCTTTGGCCTTCTCTTCACTCACAGTCACACAACAAACAAGGGAGATGCAAGTGACCCCTGTAGTCACTTCCGACCCTTTTGCATTTTGAGTAACTACTTTTTAAAAAAATTCAATGACAGTTGACATCCAATATTACAGTAGTTTCAGGGTATAGCACCATGGTTAGACATCGACAACTCACAAGGTGATCCCTCTGATGAGTCTAGTGCCCGCCTGACACCCTACACTTGAGTCACTCTCCTTGACGGGGCCCCTCAGGGGTCAGAACATTTTTGGTATAGTTTAATCCAGCCTGAGGTATTTATATCCTTTCCTTTTTGGTAAAAGCCAAATATAATTAAATTAATATTATTAAGATTTTAGTAGATTGACAACTGTTTTAAATATTGTTTTTAATGGTAACTTACTGGATATTTAGTTTTCTTGGCAGATGCCCTAGTAGATCATTTTGTACTACATCATCTTTTGAACTCATTGGAGTTGAAAACAATGATTAATTATGTTAATTAACATCAAGTCACTTTTAGCCTGCATTTAGAATTGCTTAATATTTCTGATTGCTGAGTCTGAATAAAATAATACACTTACAAAATCAAAGACATGTAGAGAAAGTAAAATCTCTGTAGGAATGTGTCCATACAATCAGCCATTTCTGTATTTATTTACGAGGCCCCCTGCCTCCCCCTCCATCCCTCATCCGTCTAGAGCCAAGTGTATCTCTGACTTACCTCTGTGCACCTTCCTCTTTAGAAAACTTCAGGGGTTCCCTGTTGCTTTCCAAATAATGCCCAGCTATCTCAATCTGGTGGTCAGGGACTTCCCCCAGAGTGGTTTGGACATTACCTTGCTTGAGTTAAAAATATATTACAATCAGGTGAATATTATCTGAGGAGACTGATTTTTTCATGGATGACTCAAAAAATAAAGGAGGGGTGGGGGGGCTTGTTAGTGTTAGTTTCTTACCTGACTCCACTGTGTACTGATAAATTCTTGGATTTCCCTTGCTTTATCACCCATCACAATTTATGGTCCATTTTCCCTTAATTATCTGTTTTCTCTGCTGCTAAAACTCTACTAGGTCAGAACTAGACCTGTCTGAATATCCAGTGCCTAGCTTTTTCTCAGCACCTTATGGGCACTTAGTGAACATTGGTGGCCAGGTAAATGAGAGGACCCCAGAATGGATCCCTACCAGCGTCTTTGGTAAGACCCAGCAGGGCTCTGTGAGGATGCCCTTCCTGTGTCCCGAGTGGTTCCACAGACCACGCCAACAGTGCAGGGGAAAGCCCTGGACACTGTCACTGGCTGTGCACACGTGAGGGTGTAATTATTGAGTCCCATTGGATTCTGCACATCGTCATTTTTAAAATGACTATTATTAGACCAATAGATTTGAGGAAATTCCATCGCTATAGTTTTTACCAAGTATCTGACATACTATCCTGATGTATAAGATGCCATAATGCAGGCTGGATGACCGTCTAATTGGGTGACTTTATGGCTCATCGATCCAGGAGAGTTATGAGTAAACCATTGTCAACCTGAAAAATATCTCTAGTGGTGTTATGCTTGAAGACCATGTCCTGTTTGACTTTTTCTCAAGTATCAAAAGTTGAATGGTTTAGAGATAGTAGCTTAGAAAAAAACAAATGCTAATGTATTAGGCAACAATAACAAGAATTAAGAGTCAGGAAGAAAATTACCTTTATGGGGCACCTGCCATGCCAACCACTATACTAGGCACCTTGTTGAGGGTATGTTTGTTTAATAGTTTATTCTCTTAACAGTCCTGTGGTTGGATTTCATTGTCACCACTTTTCATTTGAAACAACTGAGGGTATGAAGTTAAACTACATAGATAGGTCTGCAGAGCCAGGGGATGGTGGAGCCAAGCCTGAATGTAGGTGTGACCAGTTCCCGAGTCCGTACAGGC
Organism: Anoura caudifer; assembly: GCA_004027475.1. Classification (NCBI taxonomy): domain Eukaryota; kingdom Metazoa; phylum Chordata; class Mammalia; order Chiroptera; family Phyllostomidae; genus Anoura; species Anoura caudifer. Next base: position 36,688 of record PVKU01003532.1, on the reverse strand, counting down.
ATACCTCGCTTTACTGTGCTTCACTTCAGTGTGCCTCACAGATGTTGCCTTTTTCACAAATTGAAGGCAAGGCCCTCCCCCAGAAAAAGATTGCAACTCACTTTGTTGTGAGACTTGCTTTATTGAGAGACTCACTTTATTGTCTTGGTCTGGAACAGTATCTCCCAGGTATGTGTGTACTCCTCTGCCATCCCAGAAGTGCCTGGGCAAAGGCCCTTTAGGATCTACTCAGGATGTACATTTGAACTTTTGGTAACATAAGTTGGTTCATGCAAGGACATCTTCAGTCCCAGGCTAAAACACTGCCTGCAGTTGAAACAGCCCCCAGCCATACTGCAGGTTGGCTGCAGGGAAGACACGTTTCTGTCATCATCTGGCCCCGACACTACAGCTCACACCGTCAATGCCAGCATCCAGTGCTGGAAGTTTCTTTCCTGCCATTTCTAAAGAGCCAGGGGCCCTGCTGCAAGGTTGCCAGAGGAGATCCCGGGCTTACTTTCTGGCTCTGTTCCCTTCCAAATCACCACCACCTGGCCCTTGGCCCATGGTCCTTGCCCACGTGTCTGCCCCCAACTCACCCCAGATGTGGGGTTTATGTTTTTGAAATAGCCTTTGTTCGCAGTGACCCACCCCTTGTCCCCTAGAAAGCACTCAGGATGACCTTCTGTTTGTCCAAAAGAGTGTGAAGAAGCCACCTTTACTGATCTCTAGTGGGCAGGCCCCTGTGTCCCTGGCCTGGGTTGCAGAAGATATGCCAGGATCAGACTGTCCTGGCATTGCCAGGCACCACAGTCATTCCCTGGTTATTTACCACCACTGAGCGCTGGCAGAGCTGGCTGGAAGCAGCCTGCAGGCTGAGCCCTCCTGCACAGGTGTGGGGTGTCTGGGCACATTTGCAAGGTTACCACACTGAGCATCCCTCCTAGGTTCTCTCTCAGAAGTGTGGCGTTTGGCAACATCTGGGTGCCTGAGAACTCCTGTCTCCCACGAACGGGAGTTAAAATATAATTTCTTCTTCGTTAACAATTGCTCATTTTAGGCATGAAGAGGTCAAATGAAATACCATTCTGGCCTTGATTTCTTTGTGTCAATTAGAGCAAAATATCTCCTAACGTAGTGGCTATCTGATGAAGCTATGGGGCAGGCTATGTGTAAAGGATAGGGTTTCTCATGTACAGTGTGTTCCCAGTGAATTTTCCTTGCTGGGGGAGTCTGTTTCTTTGTTTTTGTTCATTACCCTGCCCTTTTTGCCAGGACTAAAAATTAACTCACCCCTTGTTTAGAATTATCACTCAAGCTATAGCTAATCAGAGAAGAGGGCAAAAGACCTTCCAAAGAGGAAGGACAAAGCCATTATGCTAGAAAAATGGAGCCAGGTCTGTTCACTGGCTTCCAAGGCTGGGGAAATTAGCAGTGGAAACAGAAGCCCTGAAGCTTCTGGATTATTATGCCTGACCCTGCCATGGTGTGACTTTGGGCCAGCTACTTTACCTCTGATAAGAGTTAATAAAATTTATTTATAAAATGAGGACAGTATTACCCAACCCTGTTTCCCTCCCTGCATCAGCAGGATTCCAACAGGATCTCTGGCATCTGGGGATGGTGTAGTGCAGGGCGGCATGCTCAGTGGTTGGGGGCACGGGCTGTGTGGTTAGTCTCACGGTGTGTGACCATGGGAATGTTACTTCATCTCTCTGAACCCCAGTTTTCCTTTAAATACTGCCTCCTTTGATTGTCGTGAGGCAAAATGTGATGATGTATCTAAAATAGTAAGCTAGTTTCTTGCATATAAAACATACTCAAAATGAGTATCCCTTATTATAACTACAGTCAGAATTTGAGAAGATGGTACTTTGAAATGGAAATCATTGGATTTTAGACTTGGAAGGGCTTATGCATTTTTTCTTTTTTCCTTTTTTCTTTCTTCCCTCCCTCTTTCTCTCTTTCAGAAAACCAAAGCTGCAGCCTTGCCCACAGGGCAGAGCTGGGCCTGAGCCCCTCACCCTTTTTGCTCATTCCTGCCCCTGGCGGAACTAGTGCCAGCTGAGGCCCACAGGGTGCTGTCCCAGAGAAGGTGGGGTGCAAGGGGCAGCAGGTGGGAGCATGGCAGTGCTAAGAGTGGGCCTGAGAAGCTCGGTGCTTTAGTGACACTGTAAGGACCAGTGTGGTTGCAGGATGTGGCGTAAGCATCCCCAGGTGCTCCTCTCCTTGAGTAACTTGAAGCCTTTCCCTCTTTCTCGGCTTGACCCTTAAACACAGCTGCTGCTTATCTCTCAGTTTGCTCATCTGCCATGGAGGCTGGTAAATACATCACCCCCACTCCTGTCCCCAAGGGTTGTGTGGGGGCAGGGAGAACCTGGCAGTATGAGGCTTGAGGCTCAGAAATAAAGAAGGTGGGGTCTTTAGGGGCGGGTGGGCTTGATCAGGCCAGCTTTGCAGTGGACATGTTTGGAGGGGTGAAGGGGTTTGGGGGATCTCTGGTTGGACTTCTAAACACCCAATTGCCTCAAGGATCCATGTGTGTGTATGGGGTGGGTGTCCATGAATCCCTCTGCGCAGTTGGTGGGTGTACAGGGTTTTTGGATTGAGAGGAGTTTCAGCAGCCTTTTTTCAGGTTTCCAAAGAGTTCTTTGCATTCTGAAATGTCAAGTTTGAAGGAATAAGCAGTTTTCCCTTCTTGTTGTCTGACACAAAAGTTAACCTCATCTTGTCACATCTGTATCTAAACCCGGTAGAATGGAAAAATCACCTAAAATGCATTTGGAACTTAAATCCAAACTTACTAAACCTGAAAAACCAAACCAAACAGCAAACATAAACTCTACAAGTTATAACAGACTCTGGTTAGGTGCGGGGGGGATGCAATGAAGAGCTTCCCCCTCTTTTCCCCTTAAGTGATCATCTTCGGCTTGCAGTGCAGGTGTGTGGTTGTCTGAGGCTCTTTCGGCAAATCAGCGAAGGGTGTTAAGGGTCTCCTGTCTTCTCGGTGCAGCGCAAGGCTCAAGGTGCAGCCACCAGGACCTGTCCCTGGTCATGGTGGGGGAGAAAACTGGCCCTTTCAAAAAAAGGGTGCTGTCCAGGTGAGTTCAGTGCTGGGCTGAGGGGTGTAGCAAAGATGGCCCTGCCACCAGCTCTGGACCAGTGCTAACTAAGGTGGCTGCCTCTGAGTACCATGGGAGAAAGCTCTTTAGAAATGCTGGTTTCTACGTGCCTGCTTCAGGAGGTTTGGCCTGGGTCTGAGAATCTTATCTTTTAAAAAGCTCCCCGGGTAGTTGGCTGCTGGGGTGGGAACCTACAGCATAGGTCCTGGATCTTGGAGAATATTGCAACCTCCTGAGGAACTTTAACAACTTCCCTCCCACACCCAGCTCCAGACCAATGAAAACAGACTTTGGAGGTGGGCTCGGGCTTTGCAAAGCCCCCACCAGGTGATTCCACTACATGAGGGAGTCTATTCCTGCAAGTGCTGCAGTGAGTCAGACAAGAGAGAATGAACTCCCGGGCTGAGTGGACAGCGGAATTTGATAGGCCCTAAATACCTTCAAATGCCAGGGTGTACAGTGGGGTGAAGACAGCAGCAGGTAGGAATGGGGGCGCCCAGCTAGGCGCTGGCTGTATAGTGTGGGTTGGGGCCAGACAGGAGAGAACTGACCTGCAGAGAGGGAGCTGTCACAGAACTCCCCAAGTAAGAGAGAGGGTTGGGGAGCAGGCACAACTTTGAGCAGGGAGGCTCTGGTCACATGTGGTTCGCTGTGGGGAGTCACCTAATGGGCCTGGTGGCCGAGGCAGGCGGGTGGAGTGGGGTCTGCACCGGGTGGAGACGGAGAGAGAGCCATGCATCTGAAGGTGTGGTACTGGTTGAGTAGAGGGGACAAGAGAATAACATGGACACGTGAAGGGAGATGGATAGCAGGCAGGGAGATGGCGGCTGCTCAGAGAAGTGGTGAGGCTGTGGAGTGGGGGCAGCTTGGGGAGGGGAGAAGAGGTTTATACCTGCTAGTCTGAGGTTATGGCAGCCACACTCAAGGAAGGAGGGGACCAGGTGAGAAGCATCGAGGAGCAGAGAGACTGTGGGGGATCCATTGCAGGAAGGAAGTTGTGAACCTAAAACTTCTTTAAAAAAATTAAGTCTATTTTTAAAAAGTGGATACTACTGGGGAGGGCTGGGGCGGTGGGCTGGGATGGGAGTAGAAGACAGAAAACTGTACAAGAACAACAATTAAAATAAAATAAAATTTAAAAAGTGGATACTTAGGCAGTTTCAAGGACACTGTGTTGGTTACAAGGTGCCCTAAGCCTGGGTGCAGCTTTCGTCTCGGGTGCTTCATCATAGTTGCAGTTTGGCTGCTCTTCCTCCAGCATCACACGGAGGCGGGGAGGGGTGCGTTGGCTGGGGTACAGCTTCTCTGTTGTAGTGAAGAGAGTCCAAAATTGGCCGTTTGAAGAAGATAGAAGTTCACTTCTTTCTTGTGTAAGGGTTCGAATGTGGGCAGTTCTTCTCAGGGCTGGTAGAGGATTCCATCTCTGTGGCCAGAGTTGCTTTGGCTTTTCCCTGTCCTCTGCCTCCTGCGGCCAGGAAGAAGGAAATGCATAGGGGAATGCTTGTCTGTTCCTGTGCAGGGACCTCTCGTTCACATGCCCTTGGCCGGAACTGGGGTTCACGCCATGAGTCTGGGCTGTGTCCTGTGAACCCTCGAGTGCTGTTACTGTGGGTGTACAGCGGTCCCTGCTCGAGATGGTGAAGGGCAAGTGCTGGTGCCCGTTGGGTCGGCCCATTTAAAGAGCTTCTTCAGAAGCACCACCAGCAACTTCCACATACAGTTCACCGAAGATGACTGTGTCACACGGCCATCCTTGGGGGCCAAGGAGACTGGAGAATGCAGTTTTTAAGTTGGGTGCATTATCACTTCAAACAGAATTAGGTTCTTTGTAAGACAAAAGGGGGCCATGGTATTGGGTGGGTCACCAGCAGTGTGTGTCTCAGCAAGGAGAGAAAAGTCCACAGGGAGGGCCGTGAACACCACGCACAGAGAAACCAAGTTGCGAGAGGACCAAGGCAAGGCCAGGGGTGTCACGAGGAGGAGAATTTAGGGTGTCCCCAGGGAGAGAAGGCACAGAAACGTGGTGGAGGAGAGAACAGAGGACAGAGGGAGAGGCCCTGGGTCCCACCAGCTTGGGAGCTGTGAACAGGTTCAACCAAGCTTTCATCCTCATTAGGGGCACCTGAAGAAAATAGGAGTCAAGTCTTCATTTCTTAGGTATGACACTGAAAGCATAGTATTATCATCCCATTTTATAGACAAGGAAGCTGGGGTTCAGAGAGGCTGAGTAACTTGTCCAAGATCACACAGCTGGTTTTGGAGCCTACGCTTTTCTCCACTACTGTCTACTAGGGTAAACCAGCCTGTGTCTGGGGATGAAGGTAGTAGCGACTGGCTCTCTTGGACTTGGAGCTTTCAAGCAAAGTGATCTTAGGTAACACTGTCTTTTTGCTTGCTGATGACTAGTTCAAATCCTTCTTCATCTCATCCCTCAGGCAGTATGCTGGCCAAGTCCCAGCTCCAGAAGCTCATATTCCTAGGGCAACTGCTGAGGGGCCCCTGGTTTCTGCTTCTGCCACATGGTCAGACATGTGTTTTCTACTATTGATTGAAATCACAGTTTAGTTCTCATTTGAGTGGAGGAATATTTGGGGGGTGTTAATTATGTTGGCTGCAAGGAAAAGTCATCAAGCCTTTGGCGCTATGCCACTTAATAAATTAACAAATGCACTTGTTCTTACTGTCACAAAAAGAGTTTATATGTTATTCTTATAAAAATATTCTCTTGAGAGACGGGGCAGAACTGAAACACATGGGTTTTGGTGTGACTTACTTACTTAAACCAGATACTACCCCCATCCTCCATCAACCTAAGGCGATAGACATTATTGTAGGAGAAACTTGTGTATTCTGAGAAGCCAGGAAGTTCTGGAAAGTTCCTTTGTAGGCAGTCCCCTCATGTCCCTGGCATGTTTACTTTGACTGGAGTCCCCTTGAACTGCACCTCTATTTTAGATAGCTCTCTTGTCACTTGGGTAGCACTGGCCATGGATCTGGGCACCCGATTGACTGTGGCTGGTCTCCAAAGCTGGTGATGTTTCCCTGGCAGTGTCTGTGCTGATAGGAATGGAATCGGAGTCTCCCTGGGGAGTTTCAGGTCAAATGAAATTGCTTTTGTCCAGGGGTCATTCTGCAGCCAACAGGCAGATTCGGAAGGAGTGGCAGCTGTGAAACCGATGCAGCATGTCAGTGTCAGGGAGGAAAGGATGCTAAAGTGCTTATGCTGAGTCCACATGGACAGCCTCTCACTGGTTTTTTTTTTGAACACGGAAGCTCCATGAAAGTAGATACCAAAGTTTGTATTAGGGTTCCCCAGAGAAATGGAACCAGTAAGATATCATCTATCTACCTGTCCACCTAATGTATCTCATCTAATCCATCTGGTCTACTGAGTCTATCTAGAGAGATTTATTTCAAGTGTGGATAATTGGCTCATTCCATTGCAGGGACTGGCAAGTCTGAAATCTGCATAGTGGGCCAGCGGGCTGGGAACTCAGGTGAGAACTGAAGTTGCAGCCGTGACTCCGAAATCTGCAGGGCAGGCAGGGCTTCCGTGTCGCTGCTGTCTGGGGCAGAACGTGCACTGTGCAGGGTGCCCCAGACAGCAGCGACAGGGTGGAATGAGGCGATGGGTGAGGGACCCCCATCAGGGGGGTGATGGGAGCACGGGCTCGGGGTCAGGTGCTGGGGTTGAATCTAAGTTCTGTCACTTTCTAGGGTTGTGACTTCAGCTATGTTGCTTAACCCTTCTGGGCCTCAGTTTCCTTATGTTAAAAATGGCAATACTGTTACCTATTTTACACGAATTTTGTGAAGATCAAATCTGTGTAAAGTACTTAGAATCTTGTCTGGCATGCAATAAGCATTCCATAAATGTTAACAACTATTATGATTATTATTTTCCAAACCCAATCTGACATAGTATCCCACTTGGGGCAGGGAAAAGTATACCAATGATTATTTAATTTTCCTCTGAAAGTTTTAGCCATGAGACAGAAACAGAAGACAAGGGCATATTTACTACAAAAGTGGGGATAGGATGATTATTTTTGTGTAGATGATATGATTGTCTCCCTAAAAGAAGCCAAAAAAAATCAGCTAAAAGATTTTTAGAATCAATAATAGCAGTGAGATGGCCATATACAAAGGGAATACCTAAAAATCAACCTTTCTCCAATATATCAGCATCAAAGCTAGCAAAAGGATTTTATGATGGGTGTCCTCTATACATTGATATGTGATATCAATGAATTCTTAGGATAAACCTTATTTGGTCCTGTAATATTATTTTCATAATTTGATTTGCCAATATTTTCTTAGATATTTGCATCTTAATTTTTTTATGTGTGTCTTGTCAGATTTTAGTGTTGAGGTTAAACCACTAAAAAAAAAAAAAAAAAAAAGTAGAGACTCTTTGTACTGGGTTGGCCAAAAAGTTTGTTGTGGTTTTCTTTTCCTGTAAAATAAAAGACAATTTTTCATTTTCACCAATAACTTTATTAACGTGGATATTTTGAGTATGTTGGCAGTTTCCTGCTATTGGCTTCTAGTGCATAGAGGCCAGAGGTGCTGCTAAACATCTTCCAATGCATAAGACAGCCCCACAGCAAAGAATTATTTGGCCAAACTGTCAACAGTACCAAGAAACTTTGCAAACCACTTTTGACACATTCAATCAGTCACAGCACCTTTTCCATACATTGCAAAAATCTCTTTGTGTGTATCAGTTACATTTTTACCTTTCTTGAAATAATAAAGGATAATACGCTGAAAATGTTGCATATCTTCTTCCTGCTTCGATATTAAAATGGCTGCACAAAAATTCATCATTTAAGCCCTGGCTGGTGTAGCTCAGTGGATTGAGTGTGGGCCTGCAAACCAAAGGATCCTGGTTCAATTCCCAGTCAGGGCACTTGCCTGGTTTACAGGCCAGTTCCCAGCAGGGAATGCACGAGAGGCAACCACACATTGATGTTTCTCTTCCTCTCTACTTCCCTTCCCCTCTAAAGATAAAATAAATAAAATCTTAAACAAAAAATTCATCATTTAAAAAAATTATTATTCTGTTTTTTTCCATTATCATTTAGTTCCCTTACACCTCAGACCATGCCCCCCCAACAATCACCACATTGTTGTCCATGTCCTTGAGTCCTTTTTTCTTTTTGCTCTATCCCTCCAGTCCCAATCCCCTTCCCAGAGCTGTCAGCCTGCTCTCCATCTATGAGTCTGTCTCTATTTTGCTTGTTAGTTGAGTTTGTTTGTTAGATTCCACATACGAGTGAAATCATATGGTACTGGTCTTTCTCTGACTGGCTTATTTCACTTAGAATAATGTTCTGCAGGTCCATCTATGCTGTTGCAAAGAGTAAAATTTTCTCTTTTTTACGGCTGAGTAGTATTCCATTGTGTAAATGCCCCATAATTGTTTTATCCACTCATCTACCGATGGACACTTGGGCTGCTTCCATATCTTGATGATTGTAAATAATGCTGCAATGAACGTAGGGTGCTTATATTCTTTTGAATTAATGTTTTGGGTTCCTTCAGATATATTCCCAGAAGTGGGATTACTGGGTTGAAAGGCAGATTCACTTTTAAATTTTTGAGGTATCTCCGTACTGCTTTCCACAGTGGTTGCACCAATCTGCATTCCCCAAAATTCACCAATTTTGATAAATTTTTTCTAAATGCACACTGACATGACAGCTGTCACAATGCATTCTAACAAAATTGTTTTGAATAAAGTTAAAAACAACTAAGTGCTACCAGATCCGTGGCATGGGAAAAACGTGGCAGACCTTTTGGCCAACCCAGTATCCTGTGTGAGTCCTGGAGCAGGCTGTAGCGAGGCAGCTGTACAGCGAAAGGCCGGATGCCACTGGTGACTGTGGAGTCAGACGCTCTGTTTTCAGGCCTCATCCCATTTCCACCAGCCTTCTGACTTTATGGAGGTTATGTCGTGTCTACAAGCTTTGCTTTTTTCATTTGTAAAATGGACACAGCAATGGTACCCACATCTAAGGTGGGAGCAAGAGGGGTGGGTGAGGGAAGGGGTGGGAGATGGACACCTTCTGTGGACCTGGTTGCATTCACCACCACTTGTCTCCCCCTGGCTGGCTCTCTCCTCTGCCTGTAACTCCTGGGATTTGGGGCCTCATCCCATTAGGAGCTTCCACAGCCCTTGGCTCCACATAGAACTTCCACACAGATTTCTCTCAACATAGTGTTTTGTGTATGGGGCAGGTAGGGGGGGAAGTATAACATTGGAATGATAAGAGATAAAAGTAATATGAAGTAGACCTTCTTTGTTCTGTGGTCTCTTAAGTTCCACTAGGGTTTAGCTTAGCCAGTCCGATGGATTGCCTGGTTTCTCAATGGGCAACATGGAAAACAGAGCACTGGACAATGGCTGTTCTACCAGGACTTCCTTGGAAAGACTGTCCTAGCTTTCACAAAGGTGCCCAGAGTCCTAGAGCGACTGCCCACACCCTCCCTTTGGGGCTGGGGAATTCTGTGGGAAAACTTAAGCATTTCCTCCAAATGTGACTTTGCAGTTGTTCAAAGGCTAAAGTAGGGGCCCTTTGAACTTCTCCGGAACTTGAGGTATTCTGAAATATTTTCCCTGGTCACACATGCATGCTTCCCCACTCCGGGCATCTAAAGCATGTCCTTCGCTCACTGTTGGTGTTTATTGTTGGCTCATACTGCTGATAACATGAGTTACAGACAGTGCTCAGATCTGAGGACTTCAGGTTTGTTGTTCCTCATAGTCAGGGCCTGGCTACTGTCAGAGGTCCCACAGTTTCCACTTCCATCTCTGGGCAAGGCTCCTCACCCAATAGTGGCTGCCCCCACCCCAGAACACTTTTTCTGGCCATTCTCAACAAAGGCCGTTCAATAATTCAGCTCAGTGTACCTACCTGAAACTTTCTTCCCAGTATGATCACAAGAATTGAAGGAGTGACAATATCAGGATTATTGAGAAAGATATTTGTGTGTGTTTGTGAGGAAGAAAGTTTTGAAGAAGTCTGTGCTTATAAAAATCAAGCTTGTCTTCTGAAGATGGGCCAAGTGTTGGGTATCTGTTGTGAGCTCCTTGAGAGTGGCGCCCATGCACAGCAAACGTAAAACAACCAAATGAACGAAGGAAGAAGGAGGGCCTTCTGGGGATTTGAAGGGACTGAAAGCAGGTTCTCTACCTGCAGGCAGGGCAGGAGGCTATGCATGCTTTTGTAGGTCTGGGCAACTTGCTTTTCTTTCTCCTTTAAAAGAATTAAAAAAAAAAAAAACCCTTTTGAAAGCACACTTTCCCCTCTTATCTGGTCTCAAGAATAAAAATATAATTGTTTTAATGATGACTATGAATTCATGATCCCAATATTAACAGTGTTGTCTGGTGAGATGTGAGTTCCCTTCCCAACCAACACAACCATAAAACACAACCATAAAAATGGAGGCAGCAAAGCACTGCCTCCATTATACACGAAGCCCTGATGGGCAGAGTTGAGAGTGGCCAGAAGAGCCATAGGAAGGGGGATTCAGCCACCAAGAGCCCCAGTGGGTTGGTTATCTGCTGCTGTGCTGGTTGGCTGGTTTCATTTTACCTTTGTCCACCGGCTTCCCCTTTCTCCAAATCTCAAAGCCTTTGTTACCCCCCAGGTAGCCAGGACTCGTGTTCCTCCCTTTTATCATTTTCTCTGTCAACTGCTTTGGTCCCACTTTGCATAAAGCAAGATGAGCCCTAGTAGAAACGGAATTGGGGAGAGGACCATCTTCTTTCCTCCTCATAAGAAATGAAGTGAGAAGGAAACAAAGGTGGAGCAAGTTGTACAAATTGCTGTTCCTGGTACTAAATAGCCTGCAAGCTCTGTGGTGGGCTCCCGTCTTCCTGTAACAGATAAAAACCCTGTGCAGTCTTGCACAGATACACACCAGAGCAGCTCTTTCTGGTTCCCGTGCTATGCGTGCCCCTTTCCTATACCCAGGAAAATGTAAAAATAGCCATGGGAAGGATCAAGCAAATTCGTGTGATTTTCATTCCTGGGATTTCACTTTATGGGCACAGATTTTAAAGTTTTCCCAACATGGTCAAGCAAGTACATGCAAACTCTGTGGATGGAATGAGTTGACCAGGTTTGCCAATGGAGTGTGTGTGTCAATCCAAGAGAGTCCAACTTTTGTTATTATATTTTCTGTAAAGCCCTGTGACATCACATTATTTCAGGATCAGTCCTTGTTCTGTTTAAGTCCCCGCTCACCTGGAGCCTCTGTCAGGTGGTGTGTCAGAACCTTCGACTTGATAGACAGCACCTAGGCTTCTTCTTGTCAACTCCTCTGATGCCCATGTACGTTTTTTCTCCCATTTTCTCTCCATTAGGCGGGGCAAGAAGCACAGCATCATCCTAAGGACACAACTGTCCGTGAGGGTCCATGCCTGTATCGGTAAGTAACATCTGTAGAAGGGGATGCTTGCCATCTGCCCTCCGCGATTAAACACGTGATGACAAATGCTACTCATGGAAACACGTTTATCACTGTTACGCTACCTACTTGGGTTAGCCTGTCTCATTGCATCGTTAGAGTTTTTAGTGATGCGATTTCTAGCAATAGTTTCTGAAGCCCTGTTTCGCCCGACTTCCTTTGTTGTCTGGTTAGGGAATAGAGCTGGAGGTAGGAGATCAGTGATGAGGTTCTTTTTGGCAATGCTGGGAGAGATGAGGCTCTCCCTGGGCTGTGCCACCGTGAATCTCCGGCCAGGTGAAGTGACCCTATGTGCTTCCTGGTGGGTCTGCGAAGTTACCTGTGGGGAAGTAAGGTCTGAGGCTCTGGTTTCTGGCCAGGTGATTGAAAGGGAAATTTCAGGTCAGTACAGGATGGAGCATATAGATACTGAGCAATATGGTGTTGAACGGATGTATTTGTGGTTCAGAACGGCTTTCCTGCAGCCACTCAGGAACCCCATGGGGGCCATTCCTGAAGCCATTGATTTTTTTTTCTGGGCCCACTGGTTTCCCAACCAATATATATAGATTGACTGGCAATGAAAGAATTATTTATGCAAAGTAGGCAATCTCTATGTAAAACATTTCTAAAGCTGGCTTGGTTTCCTCCTGGCATTGGGCCAAATTGAGGCAAGTATGTAATATAAAAAGAAAAAAGTAACTAAATTTTACTTTATGCACTGAAGTTTTTCCTATCAGGGTAATTTTGCTTTTACGTACTATACATTGTGGTCTTAATTCAGGCCTCTAATTAGGAGAGCATAAATCATCTTGTGGAGGCCCGGCCTGCACCTGGAGTGCGGTGCGTGTGTGTGGAGTGGAAGGGATCATTTCTGGTCCTTTCTCCTTCCTGCTTCTCTGCTGGAGACCCAGGGAAGGGGGTGAGAGAGCAGCTGGATGTGGAGGGAAATCTGTGTAATTTTACTTCATTTGGGGTTAGGTATGGTGAGGCTGCATGTGCCCTGAGAGACCACCGTTGTCTAAATCTACAGCCAGGAGTGACTGTGTAGCAGACTCATACCCCACAGGAGCCAGAGGGTCAAGGTGTCAGGAGGGTTTGTAAACTTGGTGGAAGCAAAGAGATTTACCTGTAGGGCTGTCAGCCAACATTAACCGTGTTTGCTTCTCAGCTGCCTGTAGCACTGAGTGACCATAAACCGTGTTTGTGCACTCGATTATATTTAACTGGTTACTTTTCAATTTTCTTCCTTACATTTTTTTCCAGTTATTTCATATAAATGAGTCATGTGTACCTGAAGAAAAGGCCTAAGATTCTTTTGGATAAGTTCCCCCCCACTCCATCCTGGATCTATAGCAAATTCAGGCCCATAATGTACCACCGTTCAAGGTCCATATTGGCAGAAATACAGCTGATAACCAGTAGGATTTGGGGCATGAGTATAAACTGGCATTTCCCAGGAATAGTAAGGCACTGAAAGCAGATTTACACTGAAATGAGCTAGTTCAAAATCTTAATGAGCTAGCTCCTTTTAAGAAAATTCATTCTTTTGCAGCATGTGCTTAACTCTTTTAGCATAGAAATTTTTCTAATTAGCTACCATGTTATGGACTCAGTGCATGAATTTGTATTCTCCAGTTCCATGTAATCCACATAAAACCTGTGCCTTATCCCCATGGCCTGCTGAGCACCACTGGCCAGCCCAGCTCTCTCTTTCCCAGGGCACACAGGACTTTCTGCTCAAGGGGGTGAACTGGGTGCTCCTGGGGGTCCGTGTGTTTGTTCCCAGACCAATTGTACTTGTGACTGGAATTTTATCATTTAATGAAATGGTAACACAAATATTTTATAAACTGTTAAATATGAGTCTAAAAATAAAAAGTCTTTGCTTTGAAAATTCATTGACTATTTTGGAAAAGATTTAAAATCAGTACAAAGCCTTTCTGTCAACATAAGTGGGTTGTGACAACACTAAGAGGTGAGAGAATGTAAAAGTGTAGGTTTCTGGTCTTCACAAGTATCTTTACTCTTGCCTGGCTTCAAAGAATCTGAGATTGGTGATTACAGGCCATGTTATTGGAGTGGTTCACGGAAGCAGGTCTGCACAGGATGCCAGGCAGTGGACTGTCCCTTTATTCAAGGAAAGGTCGTGGGCCAAAGCAGGGAGTGTAAGTGTGTCCCCTGTGCTCCAAACCGGGTGACCACTGGTACCTCCCCACAGGCAATTAGGATGGTCCGTCTCAATAGATGCAGGTCAAAATAAAGTTTCAAGGGAATATGTATTATTTTTTAAAGGATTTTCTGCTTTAATCAGCTCTCACTAATTAGGTCTGAGGATGTCAGATGAGGGTTTGATTGTATAAATAAACATCAGCACCCCAAAAGGGCAAAGTTTTTCCTTCGTGTTAAAAAAATCCCCTTTCCTGTTATTTGCAATATCTGGGGTAGATTTATTATAGTAGCACTACATGTTACCCTTTGGTTATGTGCAGAAAATAGAATGTATGCAGCATGTGTATGAAGTACCAACCTCCATTGTGACATAGTCTGTTTCCGAACGGCAATACAGGTAAGATTTCTTTGGGATTTAAAAAAAAAAAAAAGAAACAAAACCAAACCTGGCATGATCTTCAGTCAAAATGACAAAGGAAAACATACAAGATGGCAGACAAAAACCTTTCACATCAGTTGCTTGAGTCCTTGTTTTTTTTCCAGGTTATTGTCCGTCCTCACAGTAGAATAAATAGCTGAGTTGTTACAGGCATTGGGCAAAGGCCGCTCACTCTCTGAGGCCTGCCACCATGGGCAGCTTCCCAGCGATCTTCCTTCCCACCTCACAGTTGGATGGAAGGATCTAAGATCAGCTTTGGCTCACGGGGGTAAAATGCTATCAAATAAATTTCTCCAAAATAATGTTTTCCTCACCTGCATTCTCTCCTCGTTGATTCCTGTTCTATCAAGTGCGAGGACTGCATGTTGGTGAACTGGAGGTGACACGCCTTTGGCACCCTCCTTGTTAACTTTGGAACTCTGTACCAGTTGGGACAAGAGTGGAGTGGAGCCTTCATAGTTAGCAACTGAGTAAACCTCATGCAAATGAAGGCCGCAGGGGCACCGCTTTGATGATCAGAGTTAGCAGCCGAGATAGGTTTTTCTGATATCACAGTAGTGCTGAAGCATTTGGCAGGAAGTTGGAATGAGATTTTGGTATGGAGAGATGCTCCCCTCCCCAGTTTTTTGCACCTTTATCCTCTCCACTATAATTTTTATTTATTTGCACATTTTTAGTATGACTCCTTGATGTAACATATTGTGTAGCAAATAAAGCACAACTTGCTTCCCTAACGAGCTCAGTGCCTCCAAAAAGGATGGTCATATCATGGGCATGAAGTTCCAGATATGAAAAAAAAATCTATGGTAGGCGTGAGAAGTCTGTATTTTATGAGGTTAGCTAGAGAAAATAAGTTTTTTGGTCCCTGCAAGTGATCCTATTTCCAGACACCAGAAGAATGTTTGGAGGGCCAACTGGCTCTGATGACTAAATCTCACCATGAAGAGAAATGGAGCAGAAGAATTGTGGGTGAGGAATGGAACTGAAAATTAAAAAAAAAAAAAGGTTTGAAGTCATCAGGATTCTAAAGTTAAGGTCTGAATGGTTTCTACTGGCTGACGTTGAAGGCATTTTGTTTGGCTTCAAACCCCTGTGCTTCAGTTGCTGAAGCTGACTGTTGTTTAACAAGCCCCGGCCATTGATTCCCTGGGACCTGTAAGGCAGACACTGCCAAGTATCCAGCATTAGTTAAACCGAAGGATAAAAAATGGGCTGAAGACTCCAAAGTGTCATTTATGCTAGTAGCCATGAAGATAACCTGGAACAAAGGGTCTTCAGAGGCATGTCCCCCCGAACTATGAGACGCTGAGGCAGCTAAACCTTTAGCACTGTGGTGCTGAGACACCTGGGGCCTGTGCGGAGACCTGTGCTAGCTTGGGTGTGCGGCCCCTCTGGGCACTGTGGGGCCCACACAGGCGCTGCTCATGCTGTCACGTGTGTGCGGCAGGCGCTCCCACGGGTGTCCATGGTGTGACTGAGGAAACAGTAGAGCAGGCTGTTCTCTGGTCAGGAGACCCCCATAGAGCCATTCTGTCTCCTCTTGGCCTCCCTGCCCTGCTTTCTCTGACCCCTGGCCTTGACTGGGGCTTCTGGCTGACTCTTTCCTGCATCCCCACTGGAGGCTGCTTTTGCTCCTGTCCTGCCTCTGCCACTGCAGCCTTGGTTGGGGGTGCTGTTCCTTCCTGTCCTGTCCCTGAATGTCGCACGGACCAAGCTAACAGTGTCCCGGCCATACCATACCCTTCCCCAGTGGTGTTATGTGCATTTAGTCACATTTCCTATTTTCTGTCTTTGGTGCTGAGATCTGGTTCTCCAGAAGTCCTGAAGCCCGTCTCCCACCCCCATGGTCTCCTGCAGAGTTGCCTGAGTGGCTGGCTGCAGCCTTGGCATGCAGTGGCTTGGGATAGAAATCCTGAATCTCCCTTTGCAGCAGGAGACTTGTGGTGCCTGCATTTTTTTTTTTTTAAATCTCCTCCCTTTTATACCCCATCAAGTCTGTGACCCATTTTTGCCCAGGGTTCTGTTCTCGAGGTAAAAACAAGCTCTGTGGGTTAATCAGATAAATGCCTCCAATCATCTGTTTCCTATTAACCTGCCTCAGCTTCCAGGAGGCAGAACCCACAGAATGTCCACATTGGGTCTGGGCTAGGGCAGGTCAGCCACCCTGTAGGTGGCAATGTCTAAGGTGCCTTCCCATCAAACAGTGATTGACAGATGTGCCACCTACCTCACCACCCCCACACCCCAAGAAAGGAATGCAGATAGGATATGGGAAGGATGTAAAACAACCACCAGTTACGTGAAAGTCTAGTGTTTAAATGCTGGAGGACATTCAGTTCTGTCCCATATCTGTCCACAGATGCTATGATCTTAGAGTATGTAGCTCAGGAATGATTTCTCACGAAAAGTGGAAAGAGAAACTAGAGAATTTAAAGAATGGCCCTACCATCTATAGATATGCAAATAAACATAAAGGTGGTGGGTGGATAAAAAAAAATAAAGACACACACCTATGAGAGAGTTAGCGTGAGAACCTTCCAGATACAGATGAGCTGTGGGAATTAGAGGTATCGAGAAAGGAAATAAGAATGTGAACAAATGTGAACTGGACCACAGGACAGAACAGCAGGTACGTCAGGGTCTCTTATAGCCACTTTATTTTGTATCTGTGCTCTCTTAAACTGCTTATTCTTTGTCTCTTTAGGATTTTACCTTTCATCTCTGAGGATCTCTAGATGTTGGATGATAGAATGTGAGCATGTGTGTTTGCTTTGCACTGGCCTAATCATTGCTTACATCCTTACCAAGGAACGTGAAATTCTGGCAAAAAAAAAAAAAAAAAAAGAGAATGTAGTCCTATTGGTGAGGAGGCCTGTAGCAGCTGATACGAGACCGTTTGAAACTGTGAGCTGGTGGTTAGGGTCCGGAGTTGCTGTCCAGCAGAACCTTTAGTTATAGATGTTCAGAAAACAGTCTCAGGTAAGGGAACCACTGAGCTTTTGAACGATTGCTTTTTTATTTTTGAATTATTTATTTTTCTAAAAATTTTAACTTTTTTTGCATTCTTTATTGTTGTTCAAGCACAGTTGTCTCCATTTTCCCGCCACCACGTCCCCCTGCCCCACCCACCCATTTCTACCTGTGTCTCTACAAATGCTTCCCCTCACTCCTCCCCCACCACGCCCCACCCAGGTCTGACCTGCCCGTGGGTGTATGACGCAAACCCTAGTGCCTGGTACTCTGTGCCTAAGGCTATCCCTGTGAAGAGACAACTTCACTATTGTATAACAAAGTTTACTTTGGGGAACAAAACGCTCTGTCGCGAAAATAGAAATTTGATGTGTAGAGGGCCTGCGCTGGTAGGGGTGGACGGCTCCCAGGCGTCTTGCTAAATGGAGGCTCTCTAAGGACTAGGTGAGCAGCTGTATGTGTTTCAGGTTTTACTGAGAGACTCAGAACAGATTCCCGGGGAGGGCGATTCTTGGGGTGTTTCTGATTTCTGTTGTGTTAGAAACACCTAATGGGAAGTAGTTTGACTTGCGAAAAAAAAAACACTTGGAAAGCTTCAGTAGTTCAGCAAAATGTGCAACAGTTCAAGATTTAATCCAAGAAAAAAAGGTGTTAGGGAATTTGTTACAAGTGCTGTAGTTTCAAGTTTTTGTACTAGAGTAAGAGCACTAGAATAGCAAAGGAGAAAATTAAATAAGTTAGCATAAGCGAAATGTTATCATCATTGGGAAAAAGGACAATTCTGTTGTTAATTATACCCAGAGGTGATGTCATCTACCTGCATCCCAGTAACTGGACTGTGACCGTGTGGGCGGTGGTGGTGGTGGGGTCCATTTCAGGTTTGTGGAACAAGGTGCAGTGTGAAGCATGCAGTCAATGCTGCAGTCATTTCTTTAAAAAAAAAAAATATTGATTATGCTAGTATAGGGGTCCCTATTTTTCCCCCTTTGCCCCCCTCCACCCGGTACCCGCATTCCCTGCAGCAATCCTCCTCCTTCATTCATGCCCATGGGTCGTGCATATAAGTTCTTTGGCTTCGCCATTTCCTGTACTATTTTTAATATCCCCCTGCCTGTTCTGTACCTATCAATTTGTACTTTTTAATCCCTGCACCTTTTCCCCCATTCTTTTCCTTTCCCGTCCTAGCTCATAACCTTCCAACTGATCTCCATATCCATGACTCTGTTTCTGTTCTGCTTGTTTGCTTAGTTTGTTTTGTAGATTCAGTTGCTGATAGTTGCGAATTTATTGCTATGTTAATGTTCATCATTTTGATCTTCTTTCTCTTATATAATTCAATTTAACATTTCATATAATAATGGCTTGGTGATGATGAACTTCTTTAGCTTTACTTTGTCTGGGAAGCAATTTATCTGCCCTTCCATTCTAAACATCACTTGGATAGAGTAATCTAGGTTATAGGTCCTTACTTTTCATCACTTTGAATACTTGCCAGTTCCTTCTAGTCTGCCACATTTCTTTCAAGAAATCAGCTGACAGTCTTATGGGAACTCATTTGTAGGTAACTATTTGCTTTTCTCTCACTGCTTCTAAGATTCTCTATCCTTAACCTTTGACATTTTAATTATGATGTGTCTTGGTGTGGTCCTCTTTGCATCTTGTTGAGAACTCTCTGTGCTTCCTGGACTTGTATGTCTATTTCTTTCACCAAATTAGGGAAGTTTTCTTTCATTATTTTTTCAAATAAGTTTTCAATTTCTTGCTGTTTCTCTTGTCTTTCCGGCACCCCTATGATTTGAATGTTGGTATGTTTGAAAATGTCCCAGAGGCTCCTTAGCCTTCAGTCATTTCTTAACCTTTAAAAAAGATTCGGCTTTAGATTCAATGATCAACTTATTAACACTCTTAAAATTGGATAATGTATCTACAAGTATTTTAAAAGTTGTAAGATGCTATAAAGATGATTAGTTTGAGAGGAACTTTCCTAAAAAAAACTAAACAAAAAAAAAAAAAAGAAAAATCCTGATTGTCTGCCTTTGCCGTTTAAAGTAGCGTGGACCATGTTCACCACATGAATTGCCTTCGTGGTGTTGTCCATTCCCATCCACAGTTTCATGGACCCTCCCTGCCCTTCTGAGCAACTGGAGATGCTGAGAAAGGTGAGGCCCTGGGGGTTAGGCATTTTCCTACAGGCCACATGCCTGGGAGGTGGCAGGACTAAGGCTTGAAGCTCTGGGTCCTTGAGTAGTGTTCTTTGCTCTGCTCTGCTACTTCTCCTTTCAGGCCACTTCATGTGGTCTTCAGCCCTCTTCTAGGTAAGTGATTCTTCTGGGTAAGTGATTAGAGACCCATGCAGCCCTTCTGGTTCAAAGAGTCTGAGAGATGCTGCCTAAACAGCTGAAATGTTTTTTGAAACAGTTTCACTAGGTTTCAAAGGATGGTTTTCCAGCCAAGTGGGGTGTAGTTCACAGGTTGCCTTTGGGGAGGGGAAAGTAAGTCAGCCAAAAAAAACTGGATTTCACCCTTCAAGAGCTGCCTACATTTAGTAAGGCAGTTAAAAGCCTTCTTCCCAGCCAGGCTGTGACTCCTGGGGCCGGAGCGTCCATGTTTCTCCCAGGCTTCCATCTCGAGCTTGCGGACACACAGCCTCGCATTTCGGGCTTTATGTTGGCAAGTCCCTGGAAATGAAGACTCTAAACTGATGAGACTGCACACTGTTGCTTTTAGCTTTAGAAGCTGCCCAAAAGGAACAGATGGGTTCTGTGCTGGCAGGGTTGAGCCCCTCTGTTCTTTTCTAGGACGATCTATGAAGTAGGGATTCTGTGTCAGGTAGCAGCTAGCTCTCGAGCTTTCGAAGGTAGACTCTTTTGTGCCCACTCACAGAAGGAGACCCCAAATTATTTGTTGATTAAAGAAAGCTGCCGGAAGGGTCATGGTACTGATGAATGTTTAATTCATTGACTTCATAAATTAATTTCTTTGGTATTATCTCAGGAAGAAGAATAAAAGGCAGTAAACAGGAGGTCACAAAGTTGTGGAAGTGGGTGGGATGTCATTTTCAAGAGTGTTTCCAGGAGAGAGGGCTCCAGGTTCTTTGGTTCTTCAGGGTATTGTGTGACTCTGGAATTGCAGGGTCTGTGAGTGTTCATAGTCTGGGTGGCTCGTGCGTGTGCTGGGCAGAGTAATGTGAGTGGGGACTTGGGGACCACTTGCTGCCCCCACCCTGGGTGGTCTGGGGCCTCTGTGGAGCTGTGAGACTAAATCTTGGTCCTGAGGTTAGAGGTTAAGATGGTGGTGGCTTGGGCTAACAACCTGATAAAAGACTGCCTTGTGGGGCAGTGCTTATGGGGCATGGGGTGGGATGCTATTGTCCCCATCATTGTTCTCAGAGAGAAGGGTCTGCTGATGTGGGGAATAAGTAAGCTCCCGAGTACATGTGCTCAGACCTTAAACAAGATGGTTGGATGCATGGAGAAGCATGTACAGACCATAACATAATACTAAGTGCTAGTTATATTGAACAATAATTTTAAAGTTGAAAAATTATGCTCTAAGCACTATAAAGTACTCAAAGTAGTCTGTATGAGTAGATATGTATAAAATGCTCAAATGGGTAAGCTGTTCAAATCATACCTAAAGATACAGTCTGCATATGTGTTCAGCCAACAACAGCCTCACTAGTGACGGTAAACTCTTACTACACAAGTAACAGTAATTTCAGCATCTGATTCAGTGTCTGGATGATTTTTTAAAAAATTTGTTTGGCCCAGGGCACCTTAAAAAGCTCTCTCATGATGTGCATTGGCCTCTCCTCCACCTCATCTCCCTGCAGTGAGCTGGCAGCTCAGGGCACCTTGGGCACGGGGCCTGGGTCCGAGGGTTGATGTGGGTGACATGGGTGGCCAAGGATGGGCTGACCTGGCACTTGTCCCCTCCACCAGGCATTGGCTGCACAGCCTCAGAGGCCACCTGAAGCAATGCAGAGTGCCATGGAGCACTTTGCACTTCATTAGAAAGCCATAAAAACAATTACCAGCCCATTAGGGACTTGGAAAAGGACAGCTCCGCACAGCTGTGCTGGCTGGGAATCACCCAGGCCACTGTGCGTCACTGATGTGATCTGTGCTGTGGATTTTCTGCGTGGAGTTTAGTGGAAGCCACAGGAGAGATGTGTTTGTTGAGAGGGCCTCCCAGCTCAGGCCAGGCTCCTGGAGGGCGGGGCTGCTGGTCTGTCCCCACTGTGGGTATCCAGATGGTGATCCTCAGATGCCAGCATGGACTTGGGCTTCTAGCTGCAGCCCTGCTTCTCCTTGGCTGTCCTGAAGGTTTGGGGTACTGTCATTTCCAGGGTCTGACTCAAGGTCTAGCCTTGGTCAGGACCCTTAGGGGGTGCCAGGCTGTGGCATCTTGCTCAGGGGTGCTTGGGGAAGGTGGGGTTCTGAGTCAAGTACCCCACTCCTGGGTGCAGCAGGAGACCTCTGACTTGGGCCTCGTGGGAAGGACTTGTGATGTCACCTCCAAAATGAAATATTCAAAACGTACTAGCTTTTAAATTAGCCCTCATCTGACATGTCTTCATTTTCTTGCATAAATGGCTTAGAAGCCAAAACAAAAGTTAAACATTTAAAAAGTGGGGCCCTGGAGAGGTTCTGGTAAGGTCTGGAGGCCCATACTGTCACTGAGGCTGTTGGGCCCTCTTCAGGAGTGTCCTAGTTGAGGGCAGGTGGTGGCAAGGGAAGAGCAGTGGGAAGCTTTGACATCTGGAAGCTGCATAGTCAAGCAGGTAGACCTGCAACATGGCACTGACTTTTCCCACAGTGGGGGCCTCATGCTGCCCTTAGGAGCTGCCGAAAGCACTGGTGAGCCGTAAGGAGGTCTTAGATGGGGAACCTGGGGTCTGGTGTTCCTGCAGGATTTTTGCAAATGAGCACTTTGCTGCTGCTGCTGCTGCTGCTGCTGCTGTCAAGATTCAACATGTCCTGTGGGTGGGCTTGAAAATATCAGTATCACTCTATGTTACTGTAGTGTGGGAAATGTCCAGATTTACACCAGACTTAGGAAAAGCTCATCAACCTTTATTAAATGTCCACTGGGTGCAACCACTGTGTCTAGTGCTGTAAAGGGAATAAACAGGCGTATAAGTAAATGCAATACAGATATGAAGCAGTTCTAGCCACTCTCATGAGTCTATTTAGAAGCTGCATGCCTGAGGTTTCCAGCTCTCCCTTGAGTTCTGGATCTGTCATTGAGATGTGTGCTGTGGCCACTGGAGACCTGAACCTCGTCCCACGTCCATCTCCCATATCCCCACCCCCTCCCCATTGGAAGGGCTGCTGCCACCCACCTCCCATGCCTCCAGTACTGTTAGCCCCATACTGTGACCATTCCCCTCTTCTGCAGTTGTGCGTGACAGTTCTATGTCCTGTGTCCCAGTGACACTGAGTGACTGTTAAGGGAGAGTGGAGGGATAATGGGGTCTGGAAGGAGGGAGGAGTTTGAGGTTTCTAGGAGCCAATCAGAACTGCCCTGAGACTCAAATTCCGCACTTGAACTTGGAGAGAGTTTATTTAAAAATCAGAGTGTTCTCTGTATACATTTTTAGTATTTTTGCCTCTTTAATAGTATGGTTGTCACTAGACAAGGAACTGGGCCAGTCTGCAGTGTGTGGGTTCTTGACTTCATGCAGGAAAGATTCACAACGTGGATCCAGGTGATTTTGAGAGTACATTTATTAAAGCTGGAGACAGTGAAACAAAGAAAGGACTTGGGGTAGAAATAGGAAACAGCCTAGAAAGGGCTGCTTTGGCTCCCTAGGAACATTAAAGGAAAGAAGTGAGCCAAGGCGGGGCTGCTTGTAGCTCATCAGAAAGTCAGAGAAAAGGCAGCCTTGGGGACAGGTTCAGAGGTAAGCCCAGGACGAGCTGCTGCTGCCTGCTGCTCCCCTGGTTGCAATTCTCAGGGGCACCCTTAGAGTTTGGGAGGAGGAGACTAAAAAGTCCATGCTCGAAAAAAGACATGGGTGTGCTCCCGAGAGAGCCTGCACTGGCATCTTTTGTCTTGAGGATTTTTATTTCTCTTCTGCGGAAGAGAATCTTAGGGAAGGTGTTGGCAGAATATTTATCAGCTTTCCAATTGTGTTTTTAATATGCTGATAAATCAAAATGAGCTTATGGGGGAGTTTGGGATTATCCTCTGGTCAGTGTCCCTGTTTTACTTTTATCTAGGGTCTGTCTGGCTTTAGTTTTTCTTATTTGTTCCCCTGACTTCATCTCTCCTTGGGTTTGGCTGGCACAAATGACATTGATTGGGTCTCCTGCCTATCTTCCCCACCAGGGTGATTTAAGCTGTGTATTCCCTGGTTAGGGAGGAGAGGCATAAACCATTTGCTCTCAAGTGTCCTTGGTTAGGGAAAACAAGATCTTGCAATTCACTAGCTGGCTGTAAATTGGTCAGATTGTTTGGCCTTATTTAATTATCTTGTCACGGTTTCCCCATTCCACTCACCAAGGAATTTTACTAGCCTCTTACTATTCTGCCTAGTGGTTACATTGGACTTTCTGTTGAGTTTTTTGTCTTTTTTGGTGTTTTTCTTCAAAGGTATTTGCTCATAAGATTCTAATTATGTATACTCTTCATTTCTCTCCTTCTGATTCTGCAGTGTCCCATGTCTGTCTGACTTTGCCCTGATTTTTAAATTGGACCAGATGTAAAGCCCAAGCTAAGCAGACAGAACAAAACAAATCCCGGAGCCCCCAAGTGACTCCTTAGGTCTGTTGTTTCTTGAATATAAACAGAAATGGGCAGAATGTGTCCTTAGGATTGTAAGTCAGTCCTGTGAGAAGGTCCAGATGTCAAGGGGGACAGGCAGCCCTCCCTACCTGCCTATTCCTACAAGAAATGTTTCTTTTTTCCTTCCTTATCCCTTAGGAGAGCCTCACTTGCAGACCCAGGAATTGAAGAATTCACCTCCTTATTTCAAAATCAACTCATGTACATAATTACTGGTTATTGTCCTTTCCTGGAGCACTGATCTTTATTTCATTTTTTAATTACAGTTGATATACAATATTACTGTATTTTGCTCTGTGTAATACGCACCTCATTTTGGCCCAAACTTTCAGGAAAAAAATCTTTCATTTTGATTTTTTTATTAATTAATATTTAGATTAAAACCAGTTATTGTATTCCAGTGTATTATTTTGCATATGTATATCATTATTGCTTTTTAGAGTTATACTTTTAATGCATAAGCAGAAATAAAAGAATTAAAAACATTTATATAGATATGGAATTAGCACTACCCATGTATAATGCACATCCTTATTTTTCCCTCAAAAGTTTGGGCTAAAAAGTGTGCATTATACATGGCGCAATATGATATATTAGTTTCAGATGTACAACATAGTGATCAGATATTTATCTTATGAGATGATCACCCCATAAATCTAGTACCCACCTGGCACCATCCATAGTGATTATTATATTATTGACCATATTCCCTGTGCTGTACTTTACATCCCCATGACCATCTTGGAGCACTGATTTTTATTTTTTTTTTATTTTTCATTTTCTGAGAGAGGGTAAGGGAGGGAGAAAGACAGGGAGAGAAACATTGATGGATTGCCTCTCACATGCACCCTAACCAGGGACCAAACCTGCAACCCAAACATGTGTCTTGACCAGGTAATCGAACCAGCAGCCCTATGCTTTGCAGAATGATGCCAGCCAACCGAGCCTCACCAGCTAGGGCAGCAGCGATTTTTAAAATGTGCTCCCTGTCTATGCAGACTCTACAAGGATGTGGCATGAGTTTCCATTTCCCTCCATGGGTGCATCTCAGGGGAATCCTATGTCCCACTCTTCCTCTTTCCGCAGAGCAGGGACTTATTCTCAGCTCTCCAAGAGGACTGTGGCTTTCTGCCACTCCTCCTTCATTCTAAGGAAAGGTGGGGGCTTTGGGAGAAGGCAGGGACCATGTGAGGCTCAGGATCTCCCACTTCTTGGAAATGTTCCATTCTCAGGACTCTTGATGAGAGTCCTGTGTGAGGCCAGCAGTCATGCCCTGAGCTGCTTGGTAGCCTGTCTGGCCAGAGATGTGAGGCCGGTTCTCTCCTGAGCTGCATCTAGGGTAAGCCTCCCTCAGTCTGCCCAGCGTGCCTCTTCTCCCCTGTGCTTCTGTGCTCAGGAGGGAAGACCACAGTGTATCTGCAGACTGACATGCCCCACACAGAGGCTCTCCACACACTGTGCTCAGAAGGCGGGATGTGCAGGCTTCAGTTCTAACCCTCCTGGAGGCATGGGGATGTGTGGTCAAGCAGCTTAGAGGGATGAGCTTTGTACACAGCAGAAAGGGGTGACGTGTCCAGAGGGAGATGACAGGCAGCTGCTCCTGCCTTTCTTCCCTCTGCAGCGATTCTAGCTTGGAGCGGTGTGGCTGTGCCAGGCTAAATTAAAACTGGAAGTGCCCTGAGCTTTGTTCTTTTTAAGGCTGGAGTATTTGAGGTTAAAGAGAGGGAGTGAGTCTGAAATAACATGTGAATCTGTTGGGGTGTGCAGCCAGGTGCCCTGTTTGTGCTCACCGTTCTGGAGGAGACCACGCCTGTCCTGCCGCCGGGGTCCTGCTCGTGCACACGCAGCGGCCATTGTGCTGAGCTCTGCTTGTTTTGATTTTTTGGGGGGACATGCAATACCTTGGTATTTTCAGGAAGCACTTACCTGAATAATGTAACAAAAGCAGTTTAGGGCATCACACTCCAACCTCTGTTGCTTGGTGTATCGAGGTGTGAACAAGACATGGTTTTGAGATGAGTGCATTTGCAGCAAGCTTGCTTCAGAAAAGTCACTATGTGGAATATAGTCAATAACATTGTAACAACTCTGTAGGGTGCCAGTGGGCACCAACTGGACTCATTGGGGTGGATCACTTCATAAATCATATATCAGACCACTATGCTATACACCTGAAACTAATACAATATTGAATGTCAACTGCAATCGAAAAAATAATTTATATAAAAAGTCCCTACCTGAGTGACTGATGTAAGAGAGGATGTACACTCACTGGGGATGGTGGTTACGCCCCATGTGATTCTCCACTCAGAGCATTTGGAAGGGAAGCAGGAAGCTATTAAACTATTAAACCCTGAGATCTGGCATAATTGTGCAATAGAATTTATGGAAGGGCTGATTGCTAAATTTGGGGGTAAATAATGACTGGACCATGTGGATAACAACATAATTCGTGCATGAATCTAACTTGGAAAGACTGAATTCACCTCCATGGACAGGAATTGACACTGCCTTAGCTTTTTCTCCTCCTGCCCACAAAAGATGGTCCATAAATATTCACCAAATTGTTGCCTGTGCTTGGGGAAATCAGGACTGAGGGACAGAGAGCCCAAGAGCTGGAATTGTCACCATGAGTCAGGATTCTGTTTCTGCTGCTGGAGCACCTTCCTGTAAGCAGAAGGCTTGGTTTCACCCGATGCTGCCAACCCTTCAGTTGGGAGGGGGTTCTTTGCAGTGTGCTGAGGCTCACAGCCTTGCTGCAGACTAGGGTTTGAGGACCACAGCGCATTTGGCACCCGGGGGGCAGAGTGTACCCACTTAAAAGGGGGAAGGCTCACGGAATAGGTGGAGGAGGCCTTTTGCTCGGTACTGGCCCCATTCCTGCAGCACTGGAGTCTTTGCATCTGAAGGGGTGCTTGTGACTGCCTGGGCAGCACCTTGGAGTCCAGGTGGAGATCCCTCCAGCAGGTTGGGGCGGCCTTGCCCAGGTGACTCTTGGAAGGGAGAGGTTGGTCATTGCGTCCACCTCACAGGGTGGGTCGGGGGCCTGGGTAAAATGACAGCACACTTCCTGCCCCTCCAGCTTCCTCTCTGCTGGAGGACTGCTAGGGGCTTCCCAGACAGGCCGTGTGGCCCTGCAACTTCATTTTGGGGCACAACCACTCTTGACTCCTACTCAGACTTTAGGGCTCTGTTCAAATACCCAGTCAGACCACAGGGAAAGCAATGTATAGCCTTCTATGTCCCCCACAGATGAGATGGGGCACATCAAGTGTTTGTCACAGCCCCTGGCATGCATGTGGTGAGTGCTGGTTGCTCTGCTGTGGTAGCCCCAGTGCCTGTGTAGGAGGGTGGACTTTGGAGCTAGTCCACCTGTAAGAGGCTGCTCCACCTGGTGGGTCTTACATATCTACATGAACGATGAGGGCAGCAGACTTTGGAATTATGGTGAGAATTGAGCTGAAGTATCAGACCATGGAGTCACCTTCCTTTTCTTCCCAAAAGCCTCTCAACTTTTCCTGAGATGCTGGTAAGATGTAGTGGCCAGTGCCAAAGTATTTGCTAAAAGCAGCCTGCCCTGTGCAGGGGCAGAGGAAGGGCTGCTGCCTGCCCTCCTGGGCCCTGATCCTCAATGCTGGCTCCCCCTGCCCCTTCCCAGGGATGCAGCAAGGTCGCATGGAACAAGGGCAAAACTTTGCTGGGACCAAGCAGGTTGCATCTCTGGCTTCTCCTTCATCTGGCCTTGTCTGTGTTTCCTGCTCAGCAGCTAATTTGTACCTCACTGTGGAGTGGCTTCTTTTCCCTTTGCTGCCGAATGGCAGCTGGGAAGGGCGGTTTTAATGAATTACTGTTTTCTTTCAGAGATTAAGCCTTTATTATCAATATAATTGCAGGCACACAGCCTCCTGGTACTTACATATCATTTGCCAATTAGGATAATGGATTAAAGTCCCTGGGACAGTGACAGGGACAAGGTTAAGCCTGTAACTCAGCTCTGGGTGCTGGCAAATCAAGTGCTTTGCCAATTGGAAGCAAACATATATCAACTCTGCCCATCATATGCTTGTGCTGAGAGGTCTGAAAATATGCCTGACCTTTGAGAAAGAGGGATTAAAATTAGTAGGCAGAAACGCGGCCGCCTGCACCAGGAGTCTGTGATGTGGTCATTCCGCAGCATCTGCCATGCCTGCCACGTGGCTCTGGGACCGCTGCAGGGCAGGAGGCTGGGCTGCTTTATTTTGGAGTTCAACATTTACACGTAACGTCAAAAGCATTTATGATGGCTCTGGTTCTGGCAACTGAAGCTGTGATGTTTCCACTGCTTCTTCTGGAGGGCCTAGGTCTTTGGGCACTTTCTCTTTTCTTGTTTTGCTTCCTCCAG
The DNA here is from genome assembly GCA_004027475.1 of Anoura caudifer. Classification (NCBI taxonomy): domain Eukaryota; kingdom Metazoa; phylum Chordata; class Mammalia; order Chiroptera; family Phyllostomidae; genus Anoura; species Anoura caudifer. The sequence continues at coordinate 8,376 of PVKU01003532.1, read as the reverse complement.
GGCAGGATTTCTCTGCCTCTGCCACATTGACATTTGGGCCGAATACTAATTTATTGTGGGTTATCCTGTGCATTTCAGGATGTTTAGCAGCATCTCTGGCCTCTACCCTCTAGATGCCAGCAGCAATCCCTCCAGTTGCCAAATGTCCCTCAGGGTGCAGAACTGGCCCTAGTTGAAAACCAGGGCTCCAGAACTTTCCCCGAGAGAGCTGCAGAGGGACTGAGGAGCTGTACCCATCCTCACAGTAGTGCTGTGTGTTGACAGAGGAGTCCTATTAGACTCATCTACAAATGGACAATTGGTGATTCATTCCCTCCGGAAACCAGTCATCTGGAAGCTCCATTGTGTGCCTGATATTGTGTTAGACCCAAAGAATACAAAAGTGAGTGATAATGACCTTGGCTGTGTAAGAAGTTGAAGAAAATGGGTGTTTTGGTAAGGGCAGGAGGCTTCCCCTTCAACTGTACTAACTGTAGGTTGGCCTTTTTCCTAACTCCCTACTGGGCTGTTACTATGGCCCCAACCTTCAGAAAAAATCTAGGTTCTGATGGTATTGAATATGAGGGCAGGGAGCTAGTCCACCTGTATACACAGGCGTGGGGTCTGTAGATAAACTGGCCTTAGGAAAGATGATGGGAGGTGAGTGGTCTCAGTAAGGCTTAGAAGGATTTATGTAGGTAACAGGGAAGAGGCTGAAGGTGTGACTGGGGAAAAGACACATTGATGGGCCTGAGCAGGAGTGGCGTGACCTTGGCAGCAGACAGAATCCAAGCTCCTTGGACAGAAGATCAAGGCGGGAAACAGTGTGGGATGTGTGTGTATGTGGAGTATCAGGTAGAGAAATATCTGGGTTTTCTGAGCTGTCACCTGGAGAAGATGCTATCTGCTTCAGGGGTTCATTGTCAGGTTCAAATAAGATAATATCAACTTAAATATTGGGCTGCCCACAGCATGATTACTATTAGGGTCTTTGTGTGGAGAGTCTTTACAAACAGACAATGAGATTTTCAAGTTACTAAATAGAAAATAAGGGAATCACTGAAATCAAATTTTGAGCAGGGGAAGAATAGGCTGGACTAGAATTTAAGGAAGAATATTCTGGAAATGGTATCTAGGTTGCACTGGATGGGAAGAAGCCAAGAAGTCAGGGTGGAGGAGAGGAGACTGGTGTAGCTGGCGAGCTTCCCCCATCGCTAGAGTGCTAGAGGGGGTCCAGGTGGTGGGGAGGGTCTCCCGAGTTCTGACTGAGACAGGTGGTTGGGGAAGGCAGTGCTTGGCCTGATTCTGTGATTACTGACTGCCGTTGGACTTTTCCTGTTTTCCAAGAGGATTGGAAGTAGTGTGCAGTATTGAAACAGTGCAGGGCAGTGTGTTACACAAGCAAATAAGGGTCATGATAAATTACAAGGAATGAAGAAATGGGTATCGCCAGGCTTCCAGGACAAATCAGTTACTGCAGTCAGTCATTTGAAGTTAGCACTTAACTTCCTGGTGGTTTAATTGCAAAGGGAGACCGGAGCCCTGGAGCCTAGGAGTTTCTCTTTGTCGGGGACCTCCATTTGAGGTAGTCGGGAGGAAGGAGCCAGTGCTTAGCTCCGATTCAGACCATCACACATAGGCACAGAATAGTCTTTAGCTATAAGTTTTTTTAAAAAACCACCCCCAACCTTGTTAAAATGGGCATTCCTTATCTTTCACCTCTTTGAAAAAATGGAGGCACATTTTAAAATTCTGCCTCATTGGCCTTATTGGTGTCATTTCCATTTTTGCTAAACCGTTTTTGAGGCTCAGCTGGACCCAGTGGAGCATGGCAGCCCCGGGGTTCTGGTATCTTGCAGGGCCCCTCAGTGTTGTGGGGCCCGTATAATACCTGTGTACAGGTGTGTTTTGTTGAACTTCATGTAGGCTGAATTCTGCAGGGAACTGAGATCACACTTGAATTTGAAGAGACCCGAGGGGGGCTCAGAGAAGCACAGAGGAAGAGCGAATGCATGTGCTCAGTGGTCTGTCTCTCCATGTGGTCTGTGGCAGGGCATCTTCTATCAGCTGGGAGTTACCGCCACCCCAGGCAAATTAGAACCCAGGGGGACAGAACCTTGAGGGCGGGCCTGTGTTTTGATGAAGTGGGATTCACGCGCTTGGTTTTTTTCCAGCCACTGAAAACTGGTTCTCTCTTTCAGTTGGTTCGTGTTTATAAATTGAGCTTCCCTATAATTAACTTATTTTTTATGTATATAGAGTCATTCACTTTTAATACAAATTGGTTTGATTTAGCAATTAAACTATAATTTTATTCTCTTGAATAGCTAATACAACAATTTGAAAATTAAAAGGGGTAAAGGACAAAGAATGAACAGCCTCCCTCCCGTCCCTGCCTGGTGTCTCTGGTCTGTCCATGTCACCTGTTTCCTGGGTGTCTCTGCAGGGAGGGTCAGAGTGTGTGTGAGCCAGTGTGGTGCACAGACAGATGCATGCAGAGTGCTTGACTGCTTGGTGTGCAGTGATTTATTTACCACCCCACCCCCACCCTCACAAGTTCACATGGTGATGGCTTGTGGAGTAAGAGGATCCATAAACTTTGAATGAGTGCCTGAAGGCAGTTTTTAATCCAACACAGCAAGAGGACAATTGCAAACCTTAAAAGAAATGGGAGGACCTGGGAGGGGCAGCCGATTCGTGGGGAGATGTCATGAGTTCAGTTTTGGGCAGGTTACATTTAGGAACAGGACAGATAGCTTGCTTAGAAAGATGGTACTGGAGGCACGTGAGAGGAGAGAGTGGGGTTATGAGTTTAGGGGTGCTTTGGCTGATGCTCATAGATACAGCAGTGGGTAGAATCAGAGTGTCCCATATTTACCCATTTACTTTGCATGACACACAGGAATGCCAGAATAACTGTACTGTTATACAACAGTACAAATCAAGAAGAGTTCAGATTTCTTTTGGCATTTTCTGTCCTCATTTTATAGTTCTGTGTCAACATCGTCAGAATGAATAGCCATTTCAAACTATCCTGTCTTCGTTTACTCATCATTCATTCTTAATTCTTATGTTGATAACTTTCTATTCATTTTGAGTGTCTGAAGCTCTTTCTCTAGGTAGGGAGTCTTCGGGGTCAAAACTGCTTTCATAATAATTCTAAGACATGGTTTTCCTGCCTTCCCCACCCTCATGCTCCCATGCGCCTGCAGCGGAGGTCTCCGGAAGGGATGTGCTGTGATGTCACAGCAGACTGAGAGCGTAAGCGGAGAGGCGGGTCCAGCTGTTGTGTATCAAAAGGTATTAGATTTACGGAGATAAAAACGATGCCACTCTTCTCACTCATTATTTTTGTGTGGGAAAGCAGTAAATAATTTGTTTATGTTAACATATAATGGATTTATTTTTGACTAATTAATAAAATATTTAAAAATTTATGTTTTAAATGCCAAGTAAATTATGGAGATATTGCCTATGCAAACAAAGTTTTCTGGGGTCCTCAATAATTTGAAGAGTGTAAGGAGTTGGAAATAAAATATTTGAGGATCCTCATTCTAGTAGATTCTTTAGGAAGGGCTTTAAGGTTTTACACATTGTTAACAATTTTTTTGATATACTTTGTACTTAAATATTTTACTATATGGTATATCCTTGGCTCACATTTTTCTTGTTTTTCCATTTTCTTCTATATAAAGTGTTGCATTTAAAAGGTCTATTGATTATCTACTTTCTTTCCCTTGTAAGTCACTTGTTTCTGCTTAGACATTTAAAGGATTTTTTTTTTCTGCAAAGTTCAGTATTAGACTGTGTCTCAGTGTAGGTCTTTCTGGACCAGTATTCTCAGGTGCAGTGTGCTCTTTCAATATGTATTTTCTCTCTCTCTCACACACACACACACACGTGTGTGTGTGTATGTGTGTATTTAATTTTAGGAAAGTTTTCTTGTGTAATAGTTTTTCATATTGGTTCTGATTGGTTCTGTTCCCATGTTCTTCAGGGACTCCTATTTTGTGCATATTAGATTTTTTTTTTGTCTAACTACAGTAATTTACTTTCTACTGAACCCTTTCTTCTTTCCTTTTTAAGTTAAAAAATGTCCCCATTTAACTTTTACACACATCTTAAAGCATTATCTGTTGGGCTTACTTACTTTTGTGTTTCTTCTAGTTTAATGTTCATTTCTGAAATGATTTTCTTTTGTTCAAATACTCAAGTTGTTTCATTTTTAAAGTTTTCCTAATGATTATTTGTATTGTTCTTTCTTGTCTTACATCATTTCTCCATATCTTTTTTATGCAGTTTACAACTATTTTAAAGATTTTATTTATTTTTAGAGGGGGGAGGGAGAGAGAAAGAGAGGGAGAGAAATATCGATGTGAGAAACATCAATTGGTTGCCTCTTGCATGTGCCCCAACTGGGGACCAAACCCGCAACCTGGATATGTGCCTTGACCGGAAAACAAACTGGTGACCTTTTGCTTTTAGGAACAACACCCAACTGACTGAGTCACACCAGTCAGGGCTCCCCATATCTTTTATTCCATTTTATAAACAGTAGGTTACAAATTTGACTTTTAGCTATGTCTTTATAGCAGGCTTTCATTGTCTGTAAGGATGTTATTCAGCTCCTCAGTCACTTTTTCCCTATAATAACTGCATGTGATTTGACCTTTATCCCTTATGTTGCTCACTTTTCTGTGAGATTAGTTTTCCTGAACTTTTAGATGGAGTTTTGCTTCAGAGTTGTTTTTCAAACTTCACAGAGCTTTCTCCTCTATTTTAGTGTAGTGTTCAGAAACATGACTGGTTGCATTTTGAAATTTCTGGGCTCTGTTCCTGTCTCTCATTTTTAATTGGACCATCTCTTTCCTTTGTATTACTGTTTCTGTCTCGCTCAATTTTGATTCCACTCCCAGCAGTTTCTCCTATCTTGGAAGGGTGCCCTGGGGGCCAAGGGTCTACTCCCTATCGCTCCATCCCAGCTATGAAATCATTGACTTGTCTGCTATTGGATTGCTCAGTACCCCTCTTGGGTTCAGCTGCTGTCCCCAGATGGGCCTCTCATACTTTCCAGCAAGTACCTGCCCACCATTCTGGGTTCTCACACTCTCACACCTGTCAGATGCCTCCTGCTTCCCTCTGTTTTCTGCCACACAAGTGACAGCGCATGCCTCATGGGGGTTGGGGCTTCGTCCTCACCCACTCACATGCTGGTGTTTGTGGAATTTTCTTCTCACCCACATGGATTTGACATTTTATTGTAAATATTGTTGATGGGGTTTTTGTTTTGCTATCTGGTTGCTTTTTAAATTTTTTAGTTATAGTTTATTGATTATGCCACTATATAAAGATAGATTTTAGAAATTAAAAAATATTTTAAGACAATTATAGATTCATATGCAGTTGTGAGAAATTATACAGAGGGATACCATATATTCATCAATCATTGGGTTTTCTATTTTTATCTGGGGTTCTGGAAGATTCAAAAACTTTTCCTCTGTCACTGTCTCCATCTTCATAGACTCCTCTTCCTGTTGGTGATTCTTCAAAGAATTTTCTTAAAATTGTTGCTTCGTATTCAGCTCACCTTTGTAAAATAACCCCCGCCACCAAACCCAACAATACTAGTGCGTGGTTCAACAGTAGAAGTTTCCTTCCCTGTCATGTACAAGTCTGGGGAATGCACTCCAGGGCTCGTGTGGCAATTCCAAGGTCATCAGAGTTGTGGTTTTCTCTCTCATTGCTCTGCCATGGTCAGCACATCCCCTCCCAGTCCTGGATGACTGTTCAAGATCTTGTCATCACTTCTGTTTTGTAGGCAGCAGAGAGGAGGAAGGGCTTGAAGAGCTCCTCCCATCCTCTTCTGAGATTTTATGGAAGTTTCTGCTCATGTTGAATTGGCCAGAATTTAGTCCCGTAGCCACAGGTAGCTGCTAAGGAGTCCCGGAGATGCATTCTTTTAGCTACATGGCCACCCTAAGCAAAACTGGGCTTCTTTCAATGGTAATAGTGGGAGAGCGGATCTTGGGACAGGCAACTTGGAAACAAGTGGATTTTCCCTGCTATGTGTTTGAACACAAACACAACAAGTGAATAAATATGTAGGAAGTTTAAAGGACATTCTGAATATGATCTTAATCTTAACATATTTTTCTTATTAAATTTATGCTGCTCTGCAAATGAAAACAATTCAGTGCTAGGAATTAAACTTTTTGCACATATCTCAGATGCTGAAGGCATCTGATCCATGCACATTTTGAATCTCTTGGCTCAGTGGTGGAGGGGAGAGACGGCTCTCCTTTTTGCCTTTCTGTCAGTACTTCCCGAGTCACTGTCTTTTAAGTGCCGTGACAGTGCCAACCCCTGCGAGCATCCAGGCTGTGGTGACTGTAGATTTAAAGGGTTCCTTGGCTTCTTAACTTTGTCCATTTAGATGGTTAATCATCTGGATAGTCTTTGAAACATGTACCTCGGGAAGAAGGAAGGGGCAGTAGATAAGTTTTCTACTTTCATACAGGAACTGAGATATCCTCATGAGGTTGTGTCTCCCTGATTTATAAGAGTGAAAGAATTTGGCAGAATCCAAATCTCATGTTCAGCTGTAAGAATTTGTGTTGGGCGCACTGTTGTGTAAAACGTGAGGATCCGGGAATGGTTTTCAGGGGCTGCGGTCATGAAGAGTGACCCTCTCTTTCCCATTGTGTGTGTGCTGGCTGTCATGAATACTGTCACCGCGGGTATGTGTACATGCTACATACGCACAGATATCTCTTTGAGGTCCTGGTTTCAGCTATTTCGGGCATATACTTGGGAATGGTATGTCTGTGTCCTATGTTCTACTTTTAATCTCTTGAGCTGCCGTGATGTTTTCCACACGCTGCACCGCTTTACATCCCCCCCCAACAGGACACGAGCGGTTCAGGCTCCCCACGTCCTCGCCAGCACTTGTTGTTTTCTATTGTTTTTTTAATTGCAGGAATTCTAGTGAGTGTGGGGTGATGTTTCATTGTGGTTTGGATTTCAATTTCTGCCCTTATATTTTTGATCTTTCATTATCTTTAAAGGGAGAAATCCTAGGGTATTCTTTATGTGATACATGGGTATTATTTTGGAATATTATAGGTTTTCTGGTGGCTCAGGTGCTGCCGCCTGGGCTGAAAGAAGCTTCTTCTGCACTTCAGGGAGTGTAATTGTTGTACTGAAGAGTTTGCTCAACTCTTACACTGAAACTGACACCTCATTACAGTTGTACTGTGGAGCCAGATTTTTTTTTGCCAAAAAAAAAGTATGTATATACATATCTTAGAAGCACAAAGGCTAAAAAAAATGCCTTTTAATAACATCTCCAAAGGCATAGGGGGGACATTTTTGGCAACTTTTTTTTTAATGCAAAGAAGATTTTGTTATTACTTGTTTCAAAATTACTTGCTGTTTTTCAAGTAAAAAAATCTGCTTCATTAGGAGAGATGCTAAACTCTGAATATTGCATCTACCCATATCTGATGTTCTCCCAATGAAAGCTGTGATGTAAGTAATGTCCTGTTGTCATTTTAGCAGGACATGTTTGGTCAGGTCTTTCAGCAGCAACACAAATGAAATCTTTAGGTCAGAAACATCCAGAATCTTCAAGAGGACCTTTGGCATTCTTACTCAAGTAGTCAGTTTATCTGTAATAAAACAATAGGTCTTGGCTCTCAGTTTCCCTGTTATTTCTGCTGTTTTGTCATTTTCCTTTGTGCTGTGTCCTGCCAGCTCTCCCTTTGTTCAGAATCTCTGCATTTTGAAATATCCCCCTTTAAGCCACAGTTGTTTGGAAGATTGTTTCAAGCCAGGCTTGTTTGCAAGCAAGTTATTGGCCATTTCTCTTTTTAACCACCGCTTTTAAAAATTGTGGTAAAATATGAGCACACAAAATGTGCCCTCTTAACCATTTTTAAGTGTATGGTTCAGTGCTGTTGTGTTCACATTGTTGTGCAACCATCTCCACTATCCATTTCCAGGCCCCTTCTCACTTTGCAAAACTGAAACTCCATACCCATAAGGACTAACTCCCTGTTCTTCCCTCCCCCACCCCGCCGCCAGTCCCAGACAACTACCCTTCTACTTTCTGTCTCTGTGAATGTGATTACTCCAGCTTCCTCATAAAAGTGAAATCTCTCAATATTGTCTTTTGATGACACTTGTATTTCCATTGGCATAATGCCCTCAAGGTTCATCCATGTTGTAGCATGTGTCAATTTCCTTCCTTTCTACAGCTAAATAACATTGCATCGTATGTTTACACCACAGTTTGTTTACCTGTTCATCCATCTGTGGACATTTGGACCCTCCCTCCTCCTTCCTTCCCTTCTTTCCCTTCCTTCCCTTCTTTCCCTTCCTTCCCTCCCTCCCTCCCTC